>PVIH01005094.1:0-129267 GCA_004025045.1 Sigmodon hispidus
GCCAGGTAGGAAGAAGGGGTGGAGTTTACTAGTCGCCATCTGTCCCCCGAAGAAGAAGCATGTAGGAATTCAGGTGAGCCACGGGCTGCAAGCCACGTGGTGGGTAGATTCATGGAAATGGGTTGATTTAAGAAGAAAGAGCTAGCTAGTAATGTGCTTAAGATATGGGCCAAGCAGTGTAAAGTATATAAGCGTGTGAATCATTTCTTTTGGGGGGCAAAAGCTGCGGGCGCACAGACCAGGCTCCACACCGCCGGCACCACACGAGTGCCAGGTCACAAATCTCCGGACCCAAACAGGCTGGGAAAAACATACTACAACAAGGAGGCCCATAAAATTAAGAGATATCTAGTCAATCTCTTGTTAATTATAATTGCTAATAAAAATTGGTATCGGCAGAAAATACTTTTTATAAAACTTGGAATGAAGAATATGGAAGATTTTATTGACTACTTATATATCAAGACCAGTTTATTGAGCTTTACATATTGCTGTGGGATAATTATGGGTTCTAGATGAAGTGGAAGATGTCTCCAACTAATTCATTCACATATTTTCCTATTTATTCTATGTATCTTTAAGACTTTTTGCTTTAATGTATGGCCAAATATTTGCTTAGGCAGGAAAAAATGTGCAATACAATGATATAAAGTGACAATGTAAAATAATAAAGTTCGATATGCTAAAGGCATGTTTCCTATGTTTAAATCCTACATCTAATATGTAGCAGCAAGAGAGGTAGTTGGAGGCTGTCATCAATTTAACCAGGTTGAGAGTTGTCTGGATCTAGTGGACAGAAACTCTGAGTGAATCTAGGGTAGCAATTTCAGTAAGGACTGGCATGTCCAAGAGTAACAGAGAGTAAGGCATGTTCTAAATGTCGGCAGTGCCCTTCTTTGGCTAAAAGTGCAGATGGAAGAAGTTATAAGAAGAAGTTAGCTAGCATACATGGTCAAGCTCCATTCATCCTGAGATCCTGAGTCAGTACATCTACTGCTGTCTTCATCATCTGCAGACAGACTTCAACTGGTTCTGCCTTTTGTCAGGAAATCAACATGAGCAATATTTCAGAGAGCTTCTAGTCTAGCTCTTCAGTGTTCAACAGGGACTTTCAGTTTTCAGCATCTCAGACTGAACAGCTATGCATTTTCTTGCCTTTCTAGAATATAGGCAGCTGTTGTTGGATGATACAACCCTTATCTTGTAAACCAATCTAATCAATTTCTGTTTACATATGAAAAAGGTGTCTTTTTTAAAATGATAATCAGTGGTTTGGATGCTGCTGAATGAGCTAGTTGTCTTTATATTGTAGGGGAAAAATATTTTTAGGTTTCAATTATACAGTATGATGAATGTTATATAACAGAAATATAGAATGCTAATTAATGGCAAGTCATAAGGACATAAAAGGAAGTGAATTTGTACTATTGTCTGTTTGGAAGATCATACCTGACCAGGAGCTTCAGACTGAGCAAAAATTTATCTGATAGAAATTATAGTGGGGAATACATGTAGTGAGAAATGTTGAAGACATAGTACAACAAAAAGTCAGGGGAACAAAATCAGTTTCATTAGCCAGGACATAAAGTATGTGTGTTCTGGTTTGAATCTAAAATGACTCAATAAACTCCTGTGTCTTAAACCTTTGATCCCCATCCAGTACCATTGTTGTGGGATGTTTTGAAACTTTTGAGATGCAAGATATGAGTGGCAGACAATTGCCTTTGGGGTCTGCTTCTTGTCTGCTGTGGCTACATGACCAGCAGCAAACTGTCATCATATGGCTTGAGTTAGCTTGGTTGCTACACCTTTCTGTGCTATGGGGGGCTGATAGCTCTTGATACTGTGAGCTAAAATAGACTCACCTATAAATTGCATCTCTTAGGTATTTGGTTATATCATCACAGACCTAAGAAATGCCAGCTGAGAAGAAGGATTTTGGCAGGAGACAAAACTGAAAGAAGACATGAAGGACATGTTTTTAAAACAGGTTTATATGCTATGCTAAAGCATTCACTATGACCCATGCTGAAGAGAGACACTTTATATTCTAGGCAGTGGATAAATGAACTTGTGGTTGTTTCTGAAGAATTAAAGGGCAATATGAAAAGAAATGAACATTTGAAATCCAGCTAGGAAACTGTGGAAATTCCCTGAGCAAATTTTATAAATAATTATATTTCTAAGCCTTTGCCCTTGAGAAGAGTATATCCAAAGTGAACAAAATTATTTCTAACTGTGAGAAAGAAATTTCTATCTGTCTGAAAAATCAATTATATGTATTCCCATGTGTGAGAGAGTGGTGTTGTAATAGGTAAGGTTAAGAGATTAACTAAACCAACAAAAATTAAGTTCTAGTGCAAGATACTCTGGACCTAAGCACATCATTTTAAGGCATACTCAAAGTATCCTAAAAGGCCTGGGAGAGGAAGTTGTGGGATTGATAATTTCAGTGTAAAAGTTATTTTCCACATGGGAGAAGATATATGTATATGTAAAGTAAGAAAAATGATTCAACAAGGAGAAAACAGAAAATGCAGAAGCAACATTTTTAGACATTAACAGAGATTAGAATATATATTATATATGCATAAGAAGACTGTGTGAACGTCTCTTAAATCATAATATATTATCAGTGTTAGTCCATTCAAGACTGCTATTTTATTTCAGCTACTTAGCAGTCCATTTTATTTCCAAGTTCAATTCCAAACCCTCTGCTTTCACAGCACATGCAAAACATCATTATTTGAATTTTTACTTTAATAAGATATATATTGTTATTATGTATGTAATTTTAATAAACATAAATGGCATTAAAATGTATTTTTTGCCACCTTTATTTTTCACTTTGAGTCAGGCATCTCCAACTCTGGCCTGAAGGCTCCATGTGGTAGCAGGTAGTTATGGATGTGTCTGACATAAAATGATAAAATACCTAAAACATTATAAAATTATGAGGGTTTTTTGCCTTATTTTGTAAATTGCTTGGAATTGGGTTGTGTGGTTTTTAAGTTTGAACTTTGTAGATGACACTGCCTTGTCTTAACACCAAAAGGTTAAATAGAGTCTCATCAACACCTATGTTATTCAGAGTACTATGAAAATATCTAATTTGTTGTTTGCAAAGTACATTCTATTCTGTGGAATGCATTCAAAACTGTTTAAAATTTTTTCTTTATTAGTTATGGACACATGAGATTTCTTTTCTAGTAGCACTGAAAGTAATATACTTGCTTAGTGCCTTGGCATTTAGGTTCAACATCATTGGGATGCACATTTAATGTGGAATTTACACGCATGTTATATTAAATGGAGAGAGTTAGAGTAATTCCCAGAAAACCTTGCTTCTAACTACAGTGGCTATAGCTTCTGTAATTCATGTCACAGCCAACACTTAGCATTCTCCACCTTTCTAATTAGGGCCGGACTAATAAGATTTGAATCAACTTCTTATTGTGACTTTATTCATGTTGCTTCTATTTGTTCGTACTTACTTCATTTTAGATGATGTTATAATAGACAAACACATCACTGGTTTATATCTCTGTATGACCAAAAGAGGTTGGCAGTAATTTTAGAAATACTGAATTCTCAGTTGGAGTCCCCTGAAACCAATTCTATTTCTATTTGTTTGTGTGTAAAACCCACCCTGGCCTTCAATTCCCTATGTAACCAAAAATGTCATTACACTTATGACCTTCCTGACACCAATCCTGAGTGATAGGATTGTAGGAATTTGCCATCACATCCATTTGTGAAGTGCAGAGGATCAAAGTCAGCTCATCAATTGGTTGTCCAGTGGCTAATAGCCCTAAAAGCACACCTAAAAGCAATGGCATACAGACTGAACAGATTGTAGTTTGGAATGTATCTGTATATTCATCTATGCATCTGTGCAAATAATAACTAGTGAAAAATGAGGCCATGCATTTGCAGGAGAGTGAAGAGGCAAATATAGTAAGGTTTGGAGGAAGCGAGCAATATTACTATAATCTCAAAAACCTACTTTTAAAGTAAGAACAAAATAAAAGAAAACACAAACTTCAGTTCTTCTTGCATGCTAGAAAAGTACATTATCAAAGAGTTATGTCTGCTGTCTTGTTTGTGGTCTTTTGAAGCAGTTCTTACTATTATGTTCAGAAAGTTCTAAAAATCTCAGTCCTTTTGACATGGCTTCCCTAGTGCTGGGATCATAGGGATGTGTTACCCCCTGGACTTGGGCTTTAAATAAAATATACCTCAACATGGGTAGCGTAAGAACTGACAGGTAGGCAGGAGCAGAACTACTGCTGAAGTGCTGGATAATTAAGAATGGGTTTTATGGAAGCTAAAGGTTGGGACTGTGGTGTTCTTACTCTGTAAGTGTTGCACAAGTGATGAGTAAGGTTGTCACCCAGGCTTGCAAGGGCAAGCACAGGTGGCTCTTTAGTCCATGTGCTTTCTAATTTGCCTGGCACTGGTACTAACTCCTCATTCTTTGGCTAACATCTGCCTTTAGTTTAGTTTGTTTTGTTTTGTATTGTTTTGTTTATTTCCAGATGCCACTGATTCTCTTAAAATATCATTCTCAGGACACCACCCCAGCCTGTCATGTGGAAGTCAGCTTTGATGTGTGGTGCTGAGGTTGCTTCTTGTGTGTGAAGCTCTATGAACTGCGGAGACCCTTCAGTCTCACCTTCCCTCTTTTTGCATCAATGGAGGCCACTAGGAGAGTCTGATCTCTTTCTTAGTCCCTGCTCCCACAAGGCATTCACAGCAAAGGGCTGAGGATTCTGCAGGATAGGATTTCTGAACACAGTCTCAGAAAATAAGAAAAACATAGAAATAGACTCCTACATAGCAACCAAAGAAGATCTGGCTTCTGTGTCTTGGGAGAAGATGTTCATAGACTATTATCAGGATTAATACAGATAGGAATGGCTCTAAAGCCTGCTATGCCCACCCAATCAAGCCTAAGGCTCAAGAATCAATGCGTTCCAGACTTGCCAAAAAACGGAATTTGTGATTCTGACCAGATACTCAAAAACACAGCACACTTCCTCCAGTCGTGAATGTCAGTGTGCATTGTAATTGTGTGCACAGTATTTGCATAGAAGGGTAGAGCCCTTGAAATATATCTATGAAAACAGAAGATGCAAGCTGATGCAGCTTCTAGGCCTAGCTCTGCCCTGAAGCAAGAGGCCTCGAACAGGTGAAGTTGCCTCTGTTTGCAGGTCTGAAACAAGCACTGTAGACACAAGGTTCTTTGGGTCCATGTGTCCGCTTACCCAGCTCACACCTTCCAGCTCATATTCCTAAGCAGTCCTCAGAACCCAAGATTCTGGAAGGTGACCTCTGAAATCTTGATTAGGTCTGGACCAGTGTCTAATTCATATCAGTGATTCAGCTTTTCATGAATAGGCTAGCCCTTGTACATAATTTGCATTTCTTTAATTACTGGAAGACCATGCCTTTCTTTTTAAGTTTCACCAGTTTGGGGCTTTTCTCTTTTAGAATTATTTGTTGATTACTTACATTTTTTTTTGTACTGGGATTTCTGTTTTTCTAATTAATTTTTAAAATTCCTATCAGATGTTAGCTATAAATACCATGCTAGTTTTGTATTTTGCAAATACCTTATCCCTGTTAATTTTAGATGTAATGTTTCTGGAAACAGAAATCTTTGTTTTAAATGTAAACATGCTGGAAAAGATCAATACACACTATAATTTTAGGTTTTGAGTTTGGGAACACAAAAGCAGAGCTGTAGTTTTACATTATGCGGTGGTATTAGAGTAACCTGCTACTGATATTCCATAGATTATTTCTACCTTTTATCTGACCTGTGAGTTACTTTAACATAAGTTTAATACATTATAATTTTGTTGAAGTAAATGGAATCTATTTCTATTGTTCGTAATTAAAAGAATTTTGACCCATACAAACAATGAATCTGAAGTATTACAGATACTTCAAAAAATGTGATCCATGCCCCATCCCTCATTTTATTAACATAGGGTTTTATGCAGTTGAGACTGCTCTCAAACTCATATAGCCAGAGGAAAGTAACTTTAAATTCCTGATCCTCTCTTCCACTTGTGTATAGTGAATCCTATGCATGTTACCATCTTACCTAAATTGACAGAAGCTTTACAACCAGTGCATTTCTACATCAAAGTGCTTCCCCTCACAATTTCTTCAAGTAAAAACACAAAACAAAACTGTGTATGATAGAGTAAAGCTTGTCCTTTGATGATGAACAAATGAATTTCACACACAGCTCTTAATTTAAATTTTATTATGAATATAGTAATAATAAAAATATGACAATTTGAGCAGTAAGTAGAATTAAATCTACTGTAAATGATGTATCTTAAAAGAAAAGTCCAAAGGTCATTTTAAGGGAGATTCTGAATAAGCTATATTTTCTTATGTATTTATTTATTTGGTGACGCATTAATCTGCCTTTCCTTGCCAATTAGTTGATATATGTATGGACAAACTTTAACAGTAAATACATCCTCTTCCCAGCACAAGCTTTGTGTATCAAGGATCAATTAATGCTTCTACAAAGGGGCAGTACATTTCTAAATAATGTCAAAAATGTGATAGATTTAGAGAATAAAGAGGGACTTTTATTTTGAGAGTTCTTAAGAATTGCATCTTTTATAAAGTTTTCTGTTCTATTTCTGGCAACTGAAATGTGTCCAGATCTTAAAATAAACATCTCCAAGAACAAACATGATTATGATTCTGCTAAGGGTGACTGTTTAGATCTTTGTTACATTACAGGAAGTAATGCTCTGGGGTCACTGTGAATGAGAAGTCTTTTACTCTTTGTTCTGGTGCTTTGTGACTCACACACACACACACTTTGAATCATGAGTTCTATGTAGGAATGGATTCTGTATATTTCACTGGCATTCAGAGTACTTAGTAAGAAGGTAACCGTGACTGTCCCTAAGGGAACAGTGTTTTAGCCTAAAGGAAAAAAAAAGTAAAACTAATCAAATTTCAGCATAAATATTGGATTTAGAAATAGTTAAAACTGCAGGTAAGGTTCTTATTAGTCTGAACTGATTATAGTAGAGATATTATAGAAGTTTATAACATAAAACATTCAGAATGTATTATGTCTATATGTTTTATAGTATTCACTTGTGATTTACAAAAGAATCATTCATAAATGTGACATAGAGTTGCTGGAGATATCATAGTGTATATAACCAGTAACTTTTAGTTATTTATTCACTTAGCAGAATTGTGCTCAGTTTCTACCACATTCAAACCAGCTTGAAAGTCATAGGCATACAGGGACTATAAAATACATTCTTTAACCTCAAGGGGTTCATAGTAAACTGGGGAAGTAAATATAAAACACACAATTTTGATTACATTGAGATGAACATTAGATTGTATATAGTCGAAAAACAGGATCCAGCTGTATTATAATAGAAATCTGGTTTCCTTAAAATTTTTATTAAGCTATGGATTTAACATGGTGATTGAGTGATTGCCTATCATATTTGTGGCTTTGAGTTTAATACACACACACACACACACACATATACTAGTGCTTGAGTACCTTCTATGCCTAAGGTAGTGTGAATCATTGAACTACAATTGTGTAGCTCTTGAGGATAACTCTAGTCAATGTGATAACTATATACCTGAGGCTGACAGAGCTTGAGTTGACAGGCATTGGCAGTAGTGCAGTAAGTGTAATAAATGATTGAAGCCACAATAAATTGTTAAATCAATTTAAAGAAACATTAAATTGGACTATAAGTAGAGATGGCTAAAATAGCAATTGAATGTTAAAAAATAATTAGAAAATTAGATGGAAAAAAGAATAGTTCATAGAGGTAAGGGGCTTGTCGACATGCTTGTTTGATGAAAACAATGTTATATTTGGAGGTATAAGCATGTGTCTAAAGTCTTGCATGGCCAAGGATGCTGTAGAGGTACACAGAGAGAGTCATAGGACAGAATGAATTATTTGGACTTTATTATTCTGGTTGCAGAAAACCATGGAAAAATATTCTGTAAAAAAAGGACAAATCATACAGGCACTAGAACAAATTGTAGTCTTAGAGACAGTCAAAAACATCAAGTAAGGAAGAGCTGGAGGTGTGGCTAGAGAGAGTGAAATTGTTCACAGTACTTAGAGTCCTGGGTTTGAGGAGAAGGAAGAAGAAGAGGAGGAGAAAGAGGAGTATGAGGAACAGGAGGAGGATGATCAGGTGGCAGCAGCAGGGGCAGCAAGAGAGGGAAGGTAGTGGAGAGAGAAGTGGAAGAAAGGAAGACTATCTTTTTAGGCTGGTCATCCAATCAAGTTGAAAAGAGAGGGAGGCCTTCTTAGGGTAGTTAGCTGTAAGAACTGAACAGATCAGAGAAGTATATGAGTCATGACTATTTGTGTTTCAGGGTCTTGCCTTCAAAGTGTTTGAATTTGGCCCTTAGCATTCAAAAAGTTTCTAGAATGAAAGAGAGAAATATTTCAGAGAGGAGTTGATGGAGCTGCCCTGTGACACATCTTACCTATTCCAGCAAGATTTCAAACTTGCTATGTCCCAAACTATAAAGTCAATCCCCTTTACTGACTGCCTTTTTTTTTTTTTTTTTAGTTAGCTCTCAAATTAACTCTTTTCCATTCACTTTGCATCATTTACTGCTCATCTTCATTATTTAAAACAGTCCTGTGATGGTTCATATTATGGTTGATCCTTAACACTGTGTTTCAAATTTGAGAACTACTGTACTTAAAGAATCCACAAGCAAGCTGTTCCAGCTTGTAAGCCCCCAGTTTGTACAAGCTGCACCTCGTGGTCTACTTCCTTCTAGATGCTGAAGACTATTTTTGTAATTGACTGACCTGTAGCAAAGGCTGTTTCTGGCCCAGCATTTCTGGCCTAGCCCTGAGGTTCTAACCTGAAGACTCACAGACCCACAGACCCATAGAAACAGAGACGCTTACATTAATTTTATACTGATCAGCCTATGGCCCAAGCATATAACTTGCTAACTTATAATTCTTAAACCAGCCTATTGATTCTTATTGTGTTTAGCCATGCACTTGGTACCTTTTCTCAGAGCAGCATGGTTGTCTTCTGCATATGATGTCCATCTCATTGTGGTGTCTAGGTGGTGTCTCTCTGGCTTCTCTGTGGCATCTCTGCTCTGTTCTTCCTGTTCCTAGAGTATCGTTAGTCTGGTAGTCCCTCCCACTCTTCCTGTATGCCTTTGACCAATCAGCAATTTTATTAAACTAGTAGGCAGGACAATTATTTACAATGTAACAACATAATCCTGCTACACTGATCTTATCAAATATAACTGCTATTATTCCAAGATAATGGGTCACAAGAGTAACCACTGCTGCTTTTGTATGAAAATTCTTGCTTAATCAAGATAACTGAGCTATCTACAGATATGATTGTATTACCATTATCATTGGTGCTGGTTTTATTTTTACTGCTTGTAGATACTTCCCAGAGTAAGACTTCCCCCACAAAGGGCTAAATCATTTATTTTATGATCTTATGCCCATGAACAAAATAAGCTCAGCTCTCACTGTGTTTTTGTTATTTTGAAAGTGGTTGGAAATTCTAACAAGAACTGGACTTAAAGCTTATGGTCTTTATTACAAACTGAGCAAAACATCAGGGGAGAACTGAGAGAGAGATAGAGGAGAGAGAGAGAATAATCTGATTTTAGGGTTTGCATTGAATTGGATTAGACTTCATGTACCACTTTAGTTGGGATTGGAGCTGCTTTCTCTCTTAACTTCTGGTTTTCTGAAGAAAACATTGTACAAGTTCAGATTGGTTCAGAGTTGTCATTTTCTTTTTTTCTTTTTCTTTTCTTAAAATTTATTCTGTTGAATACTCTAGTGAGACAGTAGGAAATATTCACCTTTGAATTTAGAATTAGCATTTCATATATGCCTATGGTATTGGTTACCTCACCATTTTTACATGATTTTTACCCCTAGCTCCATGGGGCAGACATTATCATTTAAAAAAAAAAGAAAAACAAGCAAACAACTTAGTGATAAAGAAATGGAGCACATTTCAATGTCACGAAGACATTGTGACATCTCAAAGATATGGGATTGAGTTTTCTAACTTAAATGTTTCAAAGTGGCAGATGGGTTATTTAATATAATGACAAAGTACTCAAGCAAGCAATACTTAGGAGAATCTTAGAATCCAGATGGAGGGAACAATGAGGGAAGAGGGAAAGAGAGAGCCAACTGCCCAGATCATTTTCTAAGTCTATGGGGCCAGGTCTCATGAGTTGGTCATTTCATTTAGTCTGTAAAGCGGAGAAAATGAGAAAAGGAAAACATAAGTAACTCAAAAAGTCTCAGACTATGCCCTGACACCTGACAGATTTTCTCAGTTTGTTTAGAGCATGGAATGATCCCAGCATTTAAACTGGTTGTTAGCTTCAGACATTTTACCCAACCTGTTCTTTCTAAGGGCACTTTTAACATCATATCTGAGGGAGGAGAGGGAGTTATGCTTCTTAGCATGAGTACATGGTTCAGGAATTGTCATGCAGAAATCTTGTTTCTATTGGGACTCAGAAACATGAGAATAAAATGTGTCTTAGAAACTGCATTTTCCCTTTCTAATTCATTTAAATAATAGTGACCTTCCATGAAAATTCATATATATCACAGGCAAAATATATTAATTGTTTTTAGTAATTCAAGATCAAATTTAGATAAAAATACTATAATTGTTTTGGTTAAAACATTAATAAAATAGAAACTTTGAGTTAGTTTGTCCAAGTTATTAAACATCAGGGATAGTCTGTCTTCAAGCTTTTTATGTAGATTAAATATATTCATTTATTTTAGAGAGACCAAGTTTTGAGTTCTGTATATGTGAATGTTACTCACTTTATTTTTTATGGATATCAATAATTGGTATTTGTGAACTAAAGTTATGTAATTTTAACTGTTATATCATTTCTATGCATTCTATGCATGTTGAAATTTAAATTACTCTTTAAATATTTAAAGGTAAAGAGAAGGGGTATCTGTTATTTGTAGCTTAGTGGTAGTAGATGAATATTTTACCAGCAAGTTATAGGACCTTTTAGAATCTTATGCAACAGGTATGTGTTTATTATTCAGTGCCTTCATGAAAAAAATAGATTTTTCAACTCCCGAGGTTATACTGGTGAACATAATTTAAAATAAAACCTGAGAAAAGTAAAAGAGATTAAATAAATATTCATGAAAATGCCCTCTTCAGGAAATAGGGTCATTTGAACAGTCTATTCCATTAAAAATCGCTTTATTTCACTTAAATTGGTTACCTCACAGGGAAATGGAGACCAAAGACATGAATCTGAAATCTCTCCACTGCACTAAACAGATGGAATGTATCATTAAAAAAATCTATAACCGATCAGTTATTTTAACCGGTAAAGTCAGGGATGCATCAAATACACATTAACATTATATCTTAAGATTATACAAAAATTAGTCCTTATAATCATACACAAATACTGATAAGTTAAAAATTATACTTCTTTAGCCTAATACAGGATATAAAGAAGTTGCCTAAAGTTAACAGTTGCTTACAATGGTCAATTGGAAATAAATGATAATTAGGATGCCATGAAATTGTTAGCACCTTTTGATTTTTCTTTATTAAAATCATTACAAATTAAACAAAATGACATCAAATGTTAATATACTTGAAATTTCACTCTTTTTAAATTGACTATTGATCTGAAACCATTCTGCTATTTTTCTCCCTAAACCATTTATAGCTAGTACTAGTACCTAGGTAGCTTCTCAGACTTCTGCTTATCATAACTTTATACTGTCCTCCTGTCTATTCATTATACTCTCCCTGTCCTTTAACTGATGGTTTTATGTTCTATTCATTGTCTCAGATAATCTGGGAATCTTTAAAAGAATTCTGACAAAGAGAGGACAAGTGACATTGTTCTAACTCATTAGTTGTAACACCTACCGAGAACTGCAAATGTTAGCTCCTTCCTGGGTCAGTCACATCCTCATCCCTTGTCAAAGGCCATGCATGGCAGAACCTGAGCAAGCCATTGGGTGCCATGATTATATCATAAAGTTTGCTGCTATCTGATACCTTTGCTTTACTCACCAGGCCCATGTTCTTGGTCTCCTCAAGCAGGCAGTGTGTTTGTATGGCTCCATGATGTCTTGTTAATCTTGTGTAAGAAACTTCTTTACAGACCCAGAGCAGTAGCTTTTAGAATAAAGAACATGGGCATGCAGGGGTGCTATTACTTTGCCTAAAAGCAGCAGTACAGATAGGATTGAATGAATCAACATCTCAATGTCTCAACAGGGAGTCCTGTTGCACTTTTAGAACTTCCTGAAGCATTGCGTTGAGGATAAGGGTAGAATGTAGTGAATGAAAGGGTAGTGGAAGTCCTGGTTGGAACATAGGTTACAAGTTCTATTAAGAAAGAAGTTGTGTTACTTCATTTCTGCCACTGGGTATAATCACTTGGAGTTTTTATTCAATGTTAACAATTTAAAACAGTTCAGCATGAAGACTGCAGTGTAATATTTTTATTTGAAGAGTATAAATTTTAGTCTCTATAAGAAATATGTGAGGGGAGCTGGGTAGATACCTCATTGGATGAAGTAATTGTTGCCTGAGCAAGAGGACCTGAGTTCAAGTCCCCATGTTCACATAAATGCTGGATGGGAATTATATCTCACCTATAATTTTAGCACTCCAGAGTTTGAGCCAAGCTCACTAGCTATATTAGTTGAGCTAGACAGTTTTGTAATCAATGAAGATACCCTTGTTCAATATAGAAGGTAGGAAGCAATCAATAAAGGCACTCAATGTTAACACTTGGACTATACAAAAACGTGTACATATATACACGCATAACCACAAACATGTGCGCCTGCCTACACACATACAAACACATGTACACACGTGCATGCACACCATTTGTGCAGACAATAAAAGGAGAAAGTAAAAAAAAATGTATTCAAAAACTTAAAATTCTATTTGAAATACCTTATTTTACAAAACAAAAACACTTGTTTCAAAACTCACAAAAAAGTAAAAAGAAACAAAAACAACAAAATATAGAAAGTTAATTCTTACTGTAAACTTGGTAGTGCAAAGTGTGATCTGGAGGGGTAAAAGCAAAGGAGTAAGGTAGCTGCAGTAAGCACATGCCTGGCACACACTCCTTCCTGGCTAATGCATCTCTCAGATCCTTCCTGCCGTGGCCTCTGTGTCTGGGACTCAAAAATTTCCTATCTTTAAGTCTTGTCTTTTTTTAGATTAAGGGATTCAATTCTACATGGATTCAAGTGTCTTTTAGTTATGAGTGGCATCACACCATTGTTTTATGCTGTCTCATTTCAATTAAAAGCTGACTCTGGAGCTGGGGTATGCCCCTCCCTTCTCTAGAGCCAAGCATGCTTGTTTAAAGGTTTCCTCCAAAGTTTCTGTCCTGTATCAGGAGAGCCACCTGACTGTGTGGCAGAGAAAAGACAGTCAAACAAAGCAAGGGGCAGACTATTCCCAATGGGGGCAATTGCTACTCTCCTCATATGCTTTTGGCTCTGTTCTTACTCTCTTAAAACTTTTGCTAAGGTATAAATCTTACCTCAGCCTCTGTAAGCATATTGGATAAAAATACAAATCTGAAAAATCTGGATCTTTTTCTATCTAAGCTGCAAATCTTGCACTTACATCAATGGTAAATGGTAAATAGATATTTTGATTTTGTTAAATTTATTTAATAAACTTTGTAGTTGTTTTTTATCACTTATTGCCACTATAGATTAATAGTCATGTTTTAATCTTTTAATATTATAAAATTAAAAAATAGGAAGTTCAGGAAATTGTTACATAAAGATATGCTACTTGTTAGAAAAATTAAAAATATAATTCAGAAATAGATGACTGTCCAAGCAGTGTCCAGTCTGTCTGAACAGGTGTGGAGCTTCATCCCATCTGTGGTCAGGCCCTTTGCCAACATAGTGAGGCCTCCTGTTAAGATATATGGCATTGAAGGTCGCCCTTTATTCTTCTGCATTTAAACAGAATAAGCTAGATCAAGTGGAAAAGGAGTTGTTTCTGCTGGGACAACTGCTAGATAATCCCAAGGTGTTTCTTGCTGTTCTGAATTCCTACGTTAAGTGCTCCATCAAGATGAAAAGCCTGAAAGGCATTATAACAAAGGAAAGCTTTTCTCCAGACAGCCAACCTAATGAATTTACTCACTGAAAACAGTTTTACCTAAACAACACCTAAAGGGTCATCTTTGCCTTTCTCACCCTCATGAATGTCTACCATAGAAAAGTGCCTTAATGGTGAGCCCAGGATCTCCTATTAATGTCTAAGTTAAAGACAGTGCTGTAGAGCTTTGTTGGTCAAGGCCAAGTATTGAAATTGGAGATAAGATTGACCAGTCAATCATGGACAGGATGGTTGTTCAAATTGGAGAGAAATATACTCATATGTCTGCAAAGACCAAGATGAAGAACCTCAGCCAGAGGATGGTATGACATTTGGGCTCTCTGCTGGAAAAGCAGAATCAAGTCTCAAATAATGCTTTTTAAATTGTATCCTCTAGTATTAAAATGTAGAACAGTAATGTGTCATACCTCTGTGAATGTAAAACAGCTTGTGCCTGCTTTATGATACATAGTAGTAACCATGCTTTATCAGAGCTGTTTTTAATGATGTTGCTAGGAATGTTTTCTTTTCCAGATGATGATTGAGAAGCTAATTTTTAAAACAATGGTGCCAGGAATGACAAGAGTAACAGAACTGTGCTGTTTTCTGGGATTTTGTTTTTTACTTACATTCTTTCTTTTTTGTTTTTTTTAATTGAATGTGCTGGATGTCTCTACAATTTTGTTCAAATGACTAATAGAACCTAGAAAAGCTGTTGCTGCTATTAACGCATAACATACTGCTATTATTGTTTATATATATATATATATATACACACATATATATAATTTTAATTTTTGGAAACTTTAGCTGTGCTGTCAACTTTGGAAAAAATATTTCAGTTTACTGTGTTGAGTTGGAATTGTACAGAAATTAATAGCCATATTGGTCTAGAAATGTTGAATTTATATTTTTCATATGTACAGGTGTAACACACTGTACTAAATATGTAAGGTCTTATCTACGTGAGTTTGATTACAAAAACTAATAAAGTATTCTGAAAATATTTAAAAAAAAAAAAAAAACAAGCTCAGCCAGGCCATGTGGACAATGCTCTGAAAGACTCCATCACCTGTGAAAGTCCTCATACTTAAAGCAACAATAAATGCTTCCTAAATGGACAAAAGTAAATAAATAAATAAAATGTAAAAGTAAGTTATAATAGAGATATGTAGCCTCACTAGATAAAGGTTTTTTGTTTGTTTGTTTGGTTGGTTTTTTTTTTTTTTTTTTTTTTTTTTTTTTATAAGCTACGGATTATTAAGTGGAAGTCTCAATACCAGGTGGGAGATACCTCCTTAGGAGTTGTTGGTCAAGGAGGTCCCATAGCAACCCTTTCCCCAAATAATATTTCCTTTTTTCATTTCTCTTAGCTACTTACCAGGATTAGGTGATAAAAACTTATTGTTGAAGATACCATGCAATTTGGATGCAAGTTATAGAGACATAGAGCTAGATGCAATCTGTGAGCTTTCTCTTTTCTGTCTACCTTTCATAGTGCTGAATAGTACTGTGCAGCTGATGCGAAGAAAGGCCAACAAACTTCGTCAACCAGCTATAAATCCAATTGATTGTCTTAGTTTGTGTTTCTGTTACTGCAAAGGAACACCATGACAAGGACAACTCTTATAAGAAAAGCATTTACTTAAGTGACATAATTCAGAGGTTCAATTCATTATTATCATGATGGGGAGCATGGTAGTTGGGACATGGTGGAGTGCAGGCTTACATGGTGCTGGAGAAGTACTTTAGAGTCATACATCTCGCAGGCAACAGGAAATCAGCTGTGACATTGGGAGGTATCTTGAACATAAAAGAAACCTAAAAGCCCACCCCCACAGTGACACACTTTTTCCATCAAGGTCATAACTACTCCAACAAAGCTACACCTCTAATCATACCACTCTCTGAGCTTTATGGGGACCAATTGCATTCATATGACCACACTGATTAACCACAGTACCAACCTAGTAGGCAAGATGTTCTCACTGGTATACTATTACTTTAACTCTACAGGAGTAACCAACCCCTCAATGAAGAGATGTGGGACTGTTTCATAGGATGGAATTAATAAGTATACTGTCATCATGCTCAAAAGCCCCTGATTAGGGAAGTCATTGGTTCTGGAGGAGGGATTTTACTACTTCTGTTTAAATATATTAACATTGTGCCTTCAAATTACTTACATTTATACACACAAATGTTACTCAGTCTTAGAGAAGTTTCTCTTTGTAGTAAATAGTATGGATGTTAAAGGTAGTGGGAATAGGGAAGTTTTGGGTGTGCAGGACTAAGATATCCTAAAATATGTCTCATTTGGCTGAGATAATCTCAAAGAAGAGCATCTGGAAACAGTGTGAATGCTGGAAGAAAGGGAGATGGGCATAAAATGCTGTCTACCAGGCAGGACATAGACATTGCAACCATGATCTCACAGCAGCTGCAATTGACTTCTATGAGGCTGCAAACGTCTGGACCTATCAAAGTCAAGCTTGGATTGAGGGAGGGACACATTGGCTGTGGAGGGATTGTGGATGAGGGACAGTAATTGTCCTCTATGTTTAAAACCATTGGGAAGTTTATTAGGATCCACAGGATTGATCTAAACCCATGGTCACAGAGTCATCTCTGGTTAAACACAGTGAGTCAACAAAAACAAACAAAAAGAATGAGAAATGTCTTTAGAAGATGAGTGTAAAGGAGAGAAGCTAGAATGGAGGTTGACAGTAATTATAATGTATTACATATATGTATAAAATTGTGAAAAAATATTCAATTAAAGAAAACAATATGCCAGAGAGGAGACAACTGAAACTGTGTCTTGGACTTCATAAGCATGGGTACACACAAGTGTAAGCACTCCCACACACAAGTATATCTGCACACATTCAAACACACACATGCACAACAAATTATTAAACAATAATATTATAAAACATCTGATATCTTATGTATAGTCACCACTGATAACTTACATTTAGTTGCCACTAATACCATATATATATATATATATATATATACATAGAGAGAGAGAAAGATAAAACCACCAATATGGTAATATGGAACCCTTCTGTGAGAGCATATCTATATATTTATATATATCACCTCTCTTTTTCTTAACTGTTACGCTTAAAATCTATGTTAAAATACTCTTTAATACAAGAACATAATTCTATTCAAAAACTATAAAATTAAAAATTATTAGAAACTGAGTAAAGTAATACATGTAATAAGAAAAGCAATGTGAACTGATTGGGAGGCAAGAAGAGGACCAGCTATAAAAGGTATGGGGCATGGGAAGGCAGTGGGAGAAGAAACCCAATGAGGAGAAAGGATGATAAAACACACATATGAAGATGCTAAATTCAAGCCTATTCTTTTGTTGTAGTGATGGCTAGTTTTAATAATCAAATTGACAAAACATAGATTATATGGAAAATAAGTCTCAACAACCATTTGGTGTATCAAATTGACTTCTGAATTTAACTGTGGTGATTTTCTTGATAACATCACTTGATTTGGGAAGACCCAGTCCACTGTTGGTGGAACTATTTTCTGAGATTGGGTCTTGGACTGTGTGAATGCTGAGCAAACAGCATGCATGTATTCTCTGCTCTTAATTGTGGATGTGATTAACTTCTTCAAGTTCATTACCAAGTTTTCCAGATAATAAGATCATAACCTGGAATATAAGATGATCAACTCCTTTCGTACTTAAAATTGTTTTTATCGGGGCATTTTTATCAAGGCCACAGAAAATGAACCTAAGATAATTGCCAACTGAAAACATTACTAAAAATATTTGCTTATGACGTTTTTCTTCTTTTAAATTACAATTATTTACTTGATAATAATTTTGAAATTAATTTTACCAATCTCAGAGAAAGAAATTTTTCCTCATCTGAAGTTCTATTTGTAACAATAAGTATTTCTTTCTTGTTTTGATATTATCGCCTCTTAGAGGATGAAGTGATAATTGTGTACCTATTATAGGTATAGAGACAGTAGATACACTATTTCTCTCCCACAGGTTGACACAGTGGCTTTGGTACAGTGATGGAAACAGTTTTCTTAGATTTCTGGAACATAAATATGGTAGTGAGTTGGTGCTTCCTAGCACATTGCTGGGAAACAATTATGTACTGAAAGTAACTTTTATTTGAGAAAATTATTTAATTATATCTAGATAGTGCTGTAAAGCTTAAAGAAATCTGACCTTGAGGAATTCCTTGATTTTGCTGTATATTAATTTGTATGCAGCACTTCACATGAGGACAGGAATGGCTAAAATAGTTTCTAAACCCTGTGTTCTCCTCAGAACACACAGAATGTTCTTAAGATGAATATTTCAAAGCTGCGTGTTTCCTGAGATTTTAGCCTGTGTGGACCTGTTTGCTTCAAGCTGCCCATTTTTTTCCTTCGATGATTCTTTTGAGATTAAAAAAAAAACGTTTTGCATGCATTACTACTTTATTTTCTGCATTTAGTCAGGACTGAAGACAGGGAGCTCATTAATTTTTGAAACTTTAAAAGTAAAAATAGATTATATCATGAATACTTCAGAGGAATAACTTAAACAGTCATTGGAAATACAGCTGACTATAAGGTCAGCCAGGAAACTGACAGGGAATCATGCAATGGTAAGTGGAGAAATGCAGTATGGACAGTTGGTAGCATGTACAGTTTATAGGGGAAAAGTGTTGTATAGATACATTGGGATAGAGTTGCCAGAATGAGTGATAGATATGTAGGATCTAAATTGTAGCATGCTGGTTGTTAATATAGCAGAATACTTTGGAAGCTAGGGTGATGGATCTGAGGACTAGAGTCAATCTGCAGGCCAGGAGTTCACTCCCTCTATAGAAAAAATTTTTGACTATGTCAATAATTATCATTGTTTCTCTAAGGAATGGTTCCATTCAGACAATATTAAACAGTATGTGTCAATTCTTGCCCTAATTTTTGTCTACTTTATTCTTAAGAAGAAAAACAATGACTGATCCATTTTCTGTGTAAAAATACAATGCATTTGAAGACTTGCGCACCCACAGAGAATCTATTAGTCTCCTAGTGAAATGGTAGCAAAATGTTCTTATTATATTGCTCACATACAGTTTCCTCAGGATTTTAGCTAAGAGGATTTAATAAGACCCTGTTTAAGACAGGAGGAAAGAGCTGTATCTTCTCACAGTGGGGCTTCGTTAAATCACTAAAATAACTCCTGTTTGAACTGAAAGCTCTTGATATACTTAAATATGCTTAATTAGCCCTAAAACTGAACACTGAGTCAAAACATATTGTCATTGAGTGAAACAACATCAAAGACAGTTTCTAATATGACAACTGCTTTGGGCAGAGAAAGGGCTAAAACTATCCTGCCTTGTGATCCTGTGCATGCCCAGACTTAACCCAAACATCTATATTTAGAAAGTGAATTCTGATGTTTGTAAGTTAATGGGACTAAACGTTATGTCCTTTTGCATGAAACATTTTATCTTTATACAAAGCTTAATATTGTATTGCTACGTTATTTTTCAGTATCATTGGTGCTGCTCAGTTGTCAACCAATGTAACAATTTGAAGAGTTATACACACAACCAAATGATCTTGACTTCAAGAAAATGAGCAGAAGTTTTACTAGGCACTCTTTTTATCAAGGGTACAGCTTACATCTTGATCTCAGATTAAACATTGTGTAATTAAGTATATATTTTAATTTTATGGTTATATATTTGTGTGTATGTTTCTGGTATGTGTGTGGGGGGGCTTTCTGTGTATGCATGTTTGCATATGTCTGAATTTGTCTATAGCAGTGGGTATGCATTTGTGCTCTCCTGCATGTGAAGGCCTGAAGTTGATGTTGAGATTTTCCCTTCATTATTCTTCCATCTTATTCTTTGAGATGGGACCTCTCAACCAAGCCTAGAGCTTGTCAATATATGCTGTCCAAGTAGCCATAGGGATCTCTTGTCTTTACCTTCAGAGGATGAGATCCCATTCATGCTATCTTGTTAACTCAAGATTTACACGGGTTCTGGAGATCCCAACTCCAGGCCTCTTGCTGCATGGTAAACATTTTAACTGCTGGACCATTCACACATGCATTGTTTGTTTATTTGTTTTTTTTTGATTCTTCATCTATCCCATTGATCCTCATGCCCATCATCTTGGTCACACTGCTCATTGAGACCATTTACTTCTAGGGTCCAGCCTTTCTCCTCATTATTTGTAATGTTTTTAAGTATATTTATTTTAGTATTTTTATCTAATTTCAAGAAAATAATAATTCCCAATTTCTCTTTTTGTTTCAGATGTGATAAAAATATCCTTAACCAAAAAATATTAAGGGAGTTGGGGGCTTATTTTGCTTATATTTCCAGATCCACCAATCTACCAATGAGGGAAACCTGTAGAAGGAACTCAAATCAGCTGCTCGCACATTCTAAGGCAGTGGTTCTCATACTCCCTAATACTGTGACTCTTTAATATAGTTCCTCATGCTGTAATGTGACCACAATCATAAAATCATTTAGTTGCTACTTTATAAATGTAAATTTACTACTGTTCTGAATCATAATGTAAATATCTGATATGCAGGGTATCTGATATGTGACCTTCTAAAAGGGGTCTTTACCTACAGGTTGACAATCGCTCTTCTAAGTCAAGAACTGAGAGAAAATGACTGTTCCTAAGTAGCTTCTTCTGACACTCACCTAGTTTTATTCACTTTTACACAGATCAGGACCCAGCAATGAAATGATAAAATGCACCATCAGTTCAGGTTCTCTGTCCTCTGTCAAAGATATTCTCGTACATAGCCAAAGGCTAACCTAATCAAGATGAGTACACACTGAAACTCTTTCCAGGTAACTCTAGGTAGTGGTAAGTTAACAATTAAAAATTAACCATTATCACACTTTTGGAGAGAAGTGGTTGCTAAAAACCTTAGGGTGTTATGAACATGTTAATTATTCACATCTGATTTTTAAGAATCCAGGTGAAGAGAGTGAACTTAGCTCAAGAAATGCCATTTTGTATTCTAGTAGCCATAGAGATAAAATAGAGTTCAGTTCCACATTCCTGGCAGGAGCTTGCCCAGATCTAGGAGAGAATGAGCTGCACACCTGGATGATCCAGGTGGGGTCCAGGAATAAAAGGAGTCTTCCATTTTAGAGAACTATGCAGAACTAAAGCAGACAGAGCCCTGAGAAAGATTCCCTCACCCAGTTCCCAGAGACCATAGCTAGAAACTGCTGTTTACAGAGGGGCAGCATGACCTAAGTTCCAACTGCAGAATCCATAGCACCCTGGCCCTGCTATCTGACCACCAACACCAAATGCTCTAGTCAAAATACATCACCATCATTCCTGGGCCAGCAGCACGTTCCAGAGTTGTTGGTGGGCTTCCCTCCTCTATAGGAGATATTCCAGGGCATAGAACCAGGACAGCTTGACCATACCCCAAGGATGAGGTACGGGACCCTGCTCAAAACTAGCCCAAACATATGACAGGAAGAAATAATAATAATAAAAATGATTTTCACCTTGGTACTAACCAATCAAAAGCCTGACACATTGTCACCCAGTACCCCCACCCTAGTCTGGAAAGCCCCTAGCACGAGCCAATTAGCTAATGACTTGTACTATTATCCTCACCTGAACCCAATGCACAGGCTTGGGCTATAAAAGGAGCCTCTCCCACTCCCCCCCTAATCAACCCTCCTGCATGATTCTCGTGTTACAGACATCTGGAGTGGTTCATGATAGCTTTTCTCTATCAATAAACCTTGCTTTTGCATTTCGCTACCTCCTTGTCTCCAGTGGTCTCTCCAGGGTCGCAACTTAGGGCATAACACAGGATGGTCTTTACCATGTTATTGAAGCCCAGTGAAGGCTCAATGAATGGTGGGACCCTCTGACCAGGTTCCATTCAAAGCCTAGTTAAACCCAGTCTGGATTCATAAAGCTGTCACAGTAGAGGCTGACCTTCCAAACAATGAGCCTGCTTTGTCTCCACTACCGTTTCAATTCTAGTCAAAGTTAAAAATTAGTAAGCTTCAATAAGATTCAATGTAGAAACATTATATTCAAGGATTCTGTATTTCATAGTCTTTCCAGAACTTACTTCTTTTAGAACACATACAAATTCACTCACAAATTAGAATTAAAAGATCTATTATTGTTAAAGTGATATTTCAAATTTAGAAATTTTACTTTTTCCTGCTTATAGTTGTCAAAATGTCAGGACTTTGTGACTTAGTAAGCAAACATGGAATGGTTTTCTTAGTACACAGTTGAGTGCCACACTATTAGAAATGTGTGATTAATTATTACTAAAAAGAAACACACAGTACACAGCTTAAACAATATCTATAATCTATATGTAATTGCATAGAATAGTCTTCTCAATTGACAGCTAATTGTTCTTTCAAAGTACCTAGGGAACCAGTCACTTAATTCTAGTAATGGTGGGTCAAACTAATTTGTATGGTACTGCCTTCTCATAGATAAACTGCAAGCCTGGCTATAAAAATAAGTAGAAAATGTATAGATTTCTTCATTAAACTTCAAAGGTGTCTATTATGTAAGCAACCACTATCTATCTATCTATGTATTATCTATCTATTTGTCTATCTATCTATCTTTTATCTATATTTATATCTCATATATCTATATCTGTCTACCAATCAACCAATTCATATCTGTCAATCTATCATCTATCTATATTTGTGTATTTATCATCTATTTATATCTTCTGTCTATCACTATCTATCTATCTATTTATTGTAGCATGAATTTGAATTGTATTGAAAGAGACTCAGAGGCAAATATAGGAGAAAGACTGAAATATCAGAGAGAAGAAACCCCACAGTCAAATCTCACCCAGCTATCTTCCAACTTTCTCAGCCTTGCTCCTGGTTGCTTCTGCTTCTGCTGGTTTCCTAGCTGCCTTAAATGCCCTTTTCCCCAGCTGTATCCCATCCAGGTTAGGATTAAAGGCAGGAACTTCTCTATTTGGTAGTCAGTCTTGGACTGACAGATACACAGAAAATTTTCAGTCTCTGGAGTTATGGTATTAAAGGTCATTACTCCCTGTGTGCCATTGAAGCACAGCTGTTTGGACTTGTACTCAAAGTTCAAAAAATTCCCGAGCTGTCTGCTTAGGTTTTGATTGTGTATTGATCTCTGGGTATTTCATGTTCTAGTAAATATGTAACATATCACCACAATCTATGATCTATCTATCTATCTATCTATCTATCTATCTATCTATCATCTATCTACCTATCATTTATCTATCAATCTATCTGTCTATCTATTTTATATCCCAACTACAGTAACTACAGTTTCTCCTCCTTCCTCTTATCCCAGTCACCCTTCACTGTCTCTGCCCGCTAACCCATATACTCACCTTATGTTTCTATTCAGAAAATACAGGTCTCCCATGGATATTTACAAGACATGAAAAATCAAGTTGTAGTAAGACTCAGCACCTTGCTTTGTATTAAGCCTGAGAAAGGTAACCCAGTATGAGAAATAGGGTCCCAAAAGCCAGTAAAGGAGTCAGAAGCAGCCTCTTCTCCCACTGTTAGGAGTTCCTCAAGCAGACTGAGCTATGCAACTGTCACATATCAGCTTAGTTTCTGTGAGCTCCTATGATTCCAGATTAGTTGATTCTGTTGATTTTCTTGTGATGTTCTTGACCTTTCTGGCTCCTACAATCTTTCCTCACTCTTTTCAGTAGGAATTCCTAAGCTCTACCTAATATTTAGCTGTGGGTCTCTACATCTGTTTTCATCAGTTGCTAGATGAAACCTCTCTGACAATAATTAGGCTAGGCACCAATCTACAAGTTTAGCAGAATATTGCTAGGCACTATTAATTACGTTGACTTTTAAAAAACCAGCCAAGTAAAACAAAACATCAGCAGCAACAACAACAGAAAACCAACCTCCAGTCATCTTTGGTTCTATCCTAGGTCTCTGCACCATCCAGTCTCTGGGTCCTGGTGCTACAGACAGTTGCAGAGGTGGAGTCAATCTCATAGTATCAGTCTGAATCTGGATTAGTCATTGGTTGGCCACTGTCACAATCTCTGTATTACCTTTACCCCAGCATGCCCAGCAGGCAGGACAGACTATAGATTGAAGTTGACAGAATATGACCGGTTCAGGCTATATATATATATATATATATATATATATATATATATATATATATATATATAATTGCTAGCAGTCTTAGTTGAGGTTGTCCTGGGAGTTTCCCTTGTACCAGAGTTCTATGTGACCCGTGAAATGCTCTCCATTTCCAGTCACCTCTTTCAGCACTGTTACTTCCTCCCTGCCTGGACTTGATCTATCATGTTACTATCCCAAACTGCTCCCTGTCCCCAGTCTACCCACAAAATCTCATCTATTTCCCTTTCCCAGGGATATCTAAGTCCCTTCCCTGTGACATGCTTGTCATATATCATCTCTGGGTCTGTGGATTGTAGCATGATTATTCTTAAATTTACAGCCAATATCCACATATGAGTGACCAAGTTTGTCTTTCTGGGTTTAGGGTTACCTCAGTCAGGATAATTCTTTTCTGGTTCAATCCTTTTGCCTTTGCATTTCATGATGTCATTGTTTTAATGCTCCATTGTGTAAATGTAGCAAATTTTCTTCATCTATTTTTCAGTTTAAGAACATCTAGGTTGTTTCCAGGAAGTGGCTATTATGAATAAAGCTGCTACATACGTAGCTGAATAAGTGTCCTTGTGGTATTATGAGTGAACATCCTTTGGGTATATGCCCAAGAGTGGTTTAACTGGGTTTTGAGGTAAATCAATTCCCAATTTTCTGAGAAACTGCCACCCTGATTTCCAAAGTGGCTGTATACATTTGCACTCCTTCTCCAGCACGAGCTGTCTGTCACTTGTGGTTTTGTTCTTAGCCATTCTTACAAGTATAAGGTGAAATCTCAAAGTCATTTTGATTTGCACCCCACCTCCAGGTAGCTAAGGATGTTGAACATTTCTTTATGAGTTTAGTGGTCATCTAAGATTTCTCTGTTGAGAATTTTATGTTAGAATCTGTACCTCTTTTAAAATTGGATTGTTTGGTTTGCTGCTATCTAGTTTCTTTAGTGTTTTATATATTTTGAAAATTATGTGAGATTGGTGAAGATCATTCCCTATTCTGTTGGCTGCCCCTTTGTCCAGTTAATAGTATCCTTTCCCTTACAAAAGCTTTTCAGTTTCAGTTGGTTTTATTTATTGTCAACCTTAGTGTGTATATACGGGTGTCACATTCAGAAAGTAGTCTTTGTTTCTTCCTGTTTGTCTTCCTGTCTTTCTTTCTTTCTTCTTTCCTTTCTTTCTTTCTCTTTCTCCTTTCCTTTCTCCTTCCTTCCTTCCTTCTCCCTCCCTCCCTTCCCCCCCTCTTCCTTCTTTTCTTTCTTATTTGTTTCTTGGTAATTCAGTAGAGAGTTGTTCAGTTTCCACAAGTTTGTAGGCTTCTTGTTTTTGTTGTTGTTGTTGAAATTCAAGTATAATCCATGATGGTCTGATTAGATGCAGGGGTTATTTCAATCATCTTGTATCTTTGAGACTTGAATTTTGACTGAGTATGTGTTCAAGTTTGGAGAAGCTTCCAGGAAGTGCTAAAAAATATTCTTTATTGCTTGTGTGAAATGTTCTGTATTCTGTATTATGAATCTGTTGTGTCCATTTGAGTTATAATATCGGCTAGTTATATCATTTCTGTGTTTAGTTTATTTCTGGATAACTTGCCCATTGATGAGATTGGGCTATTGAAATCTCTCACTATTAATGGATGGGGTTTGATGTGTGATTTAAGCCTTAGTAATTTCTTTTACAAATGTGAGTGCCCTTATATTTATGGCATAGATGTTTAGAACTGAGACATAATCTTAGTAAATTATTTTTTGATTTGTATAAAATGTCATCCATCTCCTTGGATTAATTTTAGTATAAAGTTTATTTTGTTAGATATTAGGATAGCTACACATGTAGTTCGTAGTTTTTGTCCTGCCAGAAACCCTCAAATACCCAGATCTGCTTCCCAAATAATTAAGTCAGAGGCTTAATATTTTATTAACTGCTGGGACAGTACCACAAGCACATTACTATGTAGTGCTTACACTTAAATTAGCTCATAATTTTTATCTCTGTTTAGCCATGTGGCTTAGTACCTTGGCTCAGTCCAGTATTCTTATCTTACTGCCTCTGCATCTGGCTAATATCTGCCTCTCTCTTTTTCTTTTCCCAGATAATTCTTAGTTTGGTCACCTCAACTGTACTAACCACCATTTCTTTTCTGAGATAGTGTTAAGCTTCAAAGACACTCCATAAAGAATTTATCTTTCTTGACTGCTAACAATAAACACTGTCCTATCCAAACAAACAAGACAAAAATAAAGACTATTAAAACCTACCAAGACAAAATAAGACAGCTTCTCAAAATACTTTACTTCTAAAAATGTGTGTCAGATATCCTAGGGTAGCCAAAACAAGAATGCTTCAACTTTACAGAAAAACTATAAAAGACTGTCTAAACAGCTGACTATCACTGTCCTCTCCTAAATTTTAAAAGTTACTAAATTATACTTTCAGCTTATTCAAGTAATGTATTTTCTTTCTCAGGTCTGTAATAAATTAAAGACTAGATAGTTAAAATTACTGGCATCTCATATCTTAAATAAAAACATTTAGATATTAAATTCATATTATTCAAGGTAAACAGCTTTAAAATAATTCCTATATATTGCCATTTACCAATATTTTAAACATTTAAAATATACTTTATGTTTGTTATTTGTTAGTTGTAGTTTGACCTTGTTTATATTATTTGCTTTATTCCTCTCCTAGATATTAACTTATAATTGTATCTATCATATATAGTCTTATAATTAAGTTTAAAACTTTCTTAGTTAGACCAAAGAAAGAAATGTAGCAGGATCAGGTGCTATTGAGCAAGACCTAGAGGTGTGGCTTTGAGGTCTTAAAGATCTCTGTATGGGGCGTGGTGATCCCCTTAAAAAACTGGTTGCATGCTGCCTCCTTTCCTGTTTGTTCTCCATCTTCTCAGAGGGAAGATTCTGCTGCTGCTGCATGGTACGTTTCAAAAATTTTTTCTAAAGTTTAATCTTATATCAGTGAGTGTTTCATATAAACTCCTTAATAAATATTAATTGTTTTATATGATCAATTGCCAGTAAATAATCCCTACAATACTTCAGACTACTAGCCAATTAGAGATTTATTAAATTAATGCCAGTGACAAATCTTTAGAGTGCATGAGAACATTTTCCAAATTTCCCCTTTTTCTTTTTATGTGACTAATTTTGCTTCTTTTAATAGAGATTTCTCCCCAAATAATGTATTTAGTATATATTGTCATCTCAATAATTGTTAATGGTTTTTAGTAGCATGTACATGCTATGTATAACTATGTATAACTATGACAATGATTTACAGCAATTTATTAAGTCATTGTGATGTGCCATAATTAAAATATACGTTTAAAATAAAAAATGTTGTGGACACTGAAATTCATAGCATTGTGGATAATATCATGGGGTGTGTAAAAATTATTCTCAATTTAAGTTATGTTCCTACCATCTACTGATGGTGGATGACTTCCTTTATGAACTTGTCATTCCTGTCATATACTCAGAATCTTCATGGTACTTGCAGAATATTATGGTATTATTATTAATGCAATGATATTATTAATCAAGCATCAGACATGCAATTAATGTTGTTTATTACTCTTTCAAAATTAAAGTAAAAACTGTGACTCATTTTTGCATCTTCAAAAGTACTTGTGCTGGCTGGTTTTTTTTTTCCAACTAACACAGTGTCGTTTGGGACAAGAGAGGCTCAATTTAGTGAATGCCTCCACCAGTCTGGCCTATAGGCATATTGGTGAGGGCACTTTATGATTAAAGATTGATATGAGTGGCCCCAGAACACTAGGAGTGGTTCCATCTGAGGTGAGGGGTCAGAAAGCAAACTGAGAAAGCAATGGGGAGCTAGACAGCAAGCAGTGTCCCCCCATGTTTCCTGCTTCAATTCCTGCCTTGAGTTACTGCTTTAGCTTTCCCTGGGGACAGACAGATTCAACTTTCGCTGACCTGTGCAAATCCACGTCTGTGAAACCTGAAATCTATGAACTTGCAAGACTGGGGTAGACTACAGCCTAAGGCTGTAGACAATTGTACATTAGTTGCAGCATCCTTTTATACAAGAATGTAACAAAGAAATCAATGATCTAACGAAAGTTGTTTGAATTGAGAAAATACAATAAGAAACACATGATCAGAGAAACAGGTAAATAAATGCCAGTAAGTACATACTAAAGATTGACAGAGCAGCCCATTCCCAGAATTTTCTCATGGAAATCAATTTAAACGCAATTTCCTGGCATGTACTATTCCTTGGGAAGCATGAAAACAAGGTAGAAGGCTATATCCAGATTAAAGATACACTGACCAAATTAGGTTCTATAGCTACTTTCTAGCATTCTTTAAGAATATACATGTCTTACAAACTGAATTTAAACGTTTAGCACAAGAAGCAGAAAATCACATCCAAGAACAATCCAGGGAACAAAATGCACTTAAGGTCAAAGGTCCTCTGCCTCTTTCCTGCAGCCTCTCTCAGAGTTCCCCAAGGCATGTTCTCCATGTATCATTCTTTTCATTGTGTTCTGACAACAGACATTAAAGTGCAAAATGAAATATATGTATTCATCCTCAAAGTTACTTATGCTTCTGGTCCTTATCACATTAAAAAGTGTGCTTAGTATTTAATCATTATTTGAATACCAATAGTTGTATCAGCTTTGGTTGTTAATATTTATAAGAAATACCAGGAAATACAGCTCTGTTATATAGAAAATGTCAAACACAAGTAGGAATGTACTTTTTTTCCTGAAATAAATTACATTATAATAACATCTCTCCTGCCTGCTTTTCTTTTTCAAGGTCTTTGTCTTTGGAGAATTCCCTTACTTGTAAAAACTGTATTTTAGCTTCTAAAATTTTAGTTCTGTTGGTAACTTTCTTCTTTGGGATATGATCCAACCATAGTAAATAAATAGGCAGAAAAACATGCCATAAAATGTGTGTCTTTACATCTTTTAATCTGCTCAAAGGGCTGCAATTTCGCTTTCTACTAATAACTTACTTATTCCTACTTTCTGTATAGTTACTTGAGAAAAATACAATATTTAAATTTCTTCAAAAAGATATAAAATATATAAAAGCAATGAATTAGAAGAGATTAGAGAGATGCCTATATCTGTAATATAGAGTTTACAGCTGCTGTCTTGGTGACAATAAATGAGATATAAAAATAGAGAAAACAAGATGGCTTTGTGCTAAGAGAGACCTTTGGTATCTCAGGGTATTTCAATAGCATGCAAATTCTTAGAAGAAAGTTATAGATACTTCAGTAGCCTGGGTTGTTATCAAGAAGCTAGTAAACTTTTAAGTTTTTTTAAGAAGTTAAGAGAACTATGCAGCATACTAGAATTATCCAATTTGTTGCCTAGGAAAATCTGGGAATCAAATATATTGTGCTATGTATAGATATTTACTTGAAACAGCTGAAATTATCTGCTAATATTTAAAAATTTCAGTTGTTGCTTGAAAATTATAATCTCTGTATTTTTTGAAAAAAAATAGAAAATATAATAATAATGAAATTATAGTTTTATTATTAAAATCAGCCTTAAAATATGCTCTAAGGTTAATGGGAATAAAAGTTTACTATTGTTTTGAAAAACTGATGCACAGTGGTTTATAATGTTATATGTAAAGTTTCACATAGATATTGAATTTCTTCTAATTTAACCAAGCAAAGCAAGTGTGTATGGCCACAAGAAGACTTATATTGGAATGGTTATTTTGACTTTAATCACAACAGCCTCACAAAGAAAATGACATTAAAGTCCATCAATAGAACAATGATTAAGCAAACTATGGTATAACCACACAGAGGGATGCTCCTAGACTAGTGAGATGAAACAAAACCCAAAATACTAATATTACATAGTTAAATACTGAATACAGTAAATGGACCAGAAATAGCCATGTACATTGATATGTTCTGTATGATTACAGTACAGGACTGCATAAAATTTGGCTGACAATGGGCATGCATTTTTGTATAGGTGAAAATATTGTATATTTTGTTACAGACAAATTTATAAACATTAATAAATTTATATAGTTACAATTTCTAAATTTTGCTGGTACATATTATACATCAATAAATTCTATTGGTCTAAAAATGCCTGAGACTCTGTTGCTTCTATCTTCTTTAGCATATGAGACTATTCCAGGTACTGAGTTTTAGGAAATTACAAATGTTTTTGTATTACTGACAGGACTACATCTTAACTATATGGAAAAACTCCTTACCAATTTCTTAAAGACTCTAAAAAGTTGCAGTTTCTGACTCATTTTTTCTGTTCCTTCCCATTTGCTTAGTGTTGCTTCCTGAACATGCTTTACTTTAAGTATTTCAGTTGGGCATCTGTTCTAATACAAATGATTAACTGTTAGTATTCACATCCCTTTAGACATTTCAAATAAATGGAAGCACTGTTTAACACAGCAGGTAGCAAGCTTACAGAGAAATAATGAAACTCATTACCTTAAAGCCTTATACACATCCAAAATAATCATCAAATATAGCTACATATGGACAAATAGAATTAGATTTCCAACGTCTTAGATTTTATATCATAGCTCATAAGTCCATAACAATTTTTAGAAGCCATAAATGATTTCAATTTAATGACAAGGAGGTTAGCAATTTCTATTTTATAACACATTCCTTGTTACTTCTATAAAAGAGTAAATTTTGAGCTGAATGGATTAAATTTCTGACCAAGTATGGAGCTTTTATATAAATCAAATTCAGTCCCTGCTAGAATAACTTTATCTTATAAAACCTGCATAAATATTGATTTTTTTTCAGAAATTTACATATACAAACACAAATATAGCTCCTTTATCTGTCAGACTCACTTACAATCAGAAGCATAGTTTTATTTGGCACTTCATAGAAGAATATATTCAAGGTCAATTATTACGGTTGATAGCAAACTCAAAAAGTAGCTTGTGGGCATCTCATGTTATTAATTAATAATGCATATGTTTAAGTATTGTGATTGAGAAATATTTACAGAGGTAATCATGACTTCTGTTTCTCTCAGTTATTTGTTAGAAGTTATTCTTATCTAACAGATATTTCTAGATATCTAATCACCATCATGTTTTAGATTTGTTTCCAATTTATTTAGAATTTACTGACCCACAGTGCTATATTTAGCTGTAATTTACTTGTAGTCCACTGGTGAGTTGAAGCTGACCAGTAATTAGAAAGTTGTGAGTTTAAAGATTTATATATTAATCATGATAACAGATGTTTTCCAAGTTCTCCTTTAATGCCACAAATTTAGAAATATTACCATGAAATCATGCTGCTATTGCATTCATCTCTTATCTACACTGATAAATTATATCTGTTCAGATTTTCAGCATCCTCTGTGGTCAGAATTTTATAGCACATAATGACCTAATGGTCTGACTCTCAGCCACTCCTCACTCTGAATTATACACAGATTGTCCTGTGGGCATATCTATGTGGGATCATCTTGATTACATTATTTAATGTGGGAAAAGTCCACCCTATATTAGGCAGCAGCTTCTGGTGGCAGCTACCAGATGAAAAGAAATAGAAGATAGGAGGCTTTTGCAATTTTTCTAATGTTTGATAGCATTGTGAACACCTTCAAAAGGACCTATAGTTGTGCTATGAATCACTGTCTGTTCTGCAGCTGTGAAGTAAATCTGATCTGCTCAACTACCTCATTTGCTTGCCATTAGATTCAGGTTTTCAGTACTCTTCTGAAACATTAAAAAAGACCCTAGTATCTATGTCAGACATAAACAATATTTAGATCTCCATAAGCAACTATGTAGCACTTGTATTTATAAGCAATTGTCTCATCAATGGAAACCATACAAGTTTTCTAAATGGGTAAATTCTCTTTTTTTAAAAAAATCACTCACCAAATCACCTTTGGAACATTTGTGTTTCAGAGTACTGTATGCAGTATTATGTATCAAGTATTTTCCTATCATCTGTTCATGCTGTGTCTATATATCAAAAATAATTCCAATTTTGTTTCAGAACTTATTACATCATGACAATATATTACACACACACACACACACACACACAAACACAGACACACATATAGATACAGGCATGGTGGGGGAGACATACATATAATGTATCTCCAACTTTGCCCAAATAACCTATTAAGTTTAGCCTGATACTTGACCATCATTCATCCACACAACTTGGTCAACATGACCAAGATCAAATCTTTTACTTCATTATTTTTTCTATATTTCTACCAATCTCATCCTTCTCTCCACTCATTCATTCATGCTCATTACTTCACCAGAAAATCTTGGAGTTCATCTCTTCTCAAATTCATGTGTATACACAGGAGTTACATCTAATTATAATACCCAAGAGGGACTGGGATTTAAATTATTAACAACATTTTTATTGTCTTGTTATCTGGTTACTCTATGTGTGCATATACATTGTAAAGAGTATAAAAGGCTTGTATAGTGAGAAGCCAATGTAGGAACCTAACATACTCTTTAAGAAAAGTATTTTAGCAACTGCAATGTGTCCACTTTGACATCTTAGTATACTTTGAGCTCAAGTCAAGAATATTCTGATTCTAAGCCTTGTTGCCTTTCTATTCCCACTTCATGTGAAACTTCACTGAAATTTCACATTCATTACAGAAAGTAAATCAGAACCAGATTGAGGTTGGCTTATTTTGATGAGATAAATTTGTTTTATAAGTTTTCTCTGGAGTGTTAATTTTTATGATAGGGTTTGAACTGTAGACAAGATAGCAAGTGTTCTTCCTACACACTTTTTTTGAAAATTCATAGTGATAAGAACACTCTTGTTCTTAACAGGTCACTAACAACTGTGGTAATATGGTATTTTTTGGCAAACTTCGGTAAAAATTATTCTGTGATCAAGGCATAAAAAAGCTGTGGAATTTGTTAAATGTTGAATATGTAGTGTGGTGGTTTGAATAATAGTAGCAAGTAACTATTTCTTTCCTGTGTCAGTAAAGAAGAATATTCTTGCAATATTTTTATACACAAGAAATCAAATTTCTTGACTATTCACAACTTTAAGTGTGCCAAAAGATGAAAAAAAAGATGAAAACACACTACCAAAAAGCTGCAGAATGAACTTCACAGATTTTCTTATTAGGGAGGCAGAGCAGTGGTATCTTAGAAAGTTACAGACAGAAAAATAACTGGTCACAAACAGTCAGTAACCTCATGGCTTTGCCAGGTGGGGCTCCCCATCAAGGAATTTATACATTTGGTGGGTAGTCTTGTTAAACACTAATTGTCACCTGCTTTAAACTCTCATGGTCTTCAGCAGGTATTGGCAAGCAGTCTAGAACAACTTATTGTCATGATATCAAACTCAAAGGAAATAGCAAATTTCAGCCTGTGCCTTTCTATAGGACTCAAAATATGCACAACTGTTTATTACTTAAAAAAATTATGGGACTGGAGGACTTTGGTAACTTGATGGACAGATGATCTCTAATCCTCCAATATTAAATCTGAATGTCTTTTCAGAAGTAGTCCTCCTATAAGTAACATTCACTGAGTATGTAGGAGTGTGCTTTTTAATGATGCAATTTGAAAGAATGTAAAGGTGGACAGACTTTTGGCCTTACATTGGCAGACAAAAATATCACAGAACTGTGTACATTCATTTATTCATTATGTGTATGAGAGAGAAGGAGAGAGAGAGAGAATAGCTTGTACACTTGAGGGTTTCATGGCAGCTGGATGCAGATATGTATCTTATTTATTTATTTACTCCTGGGAGTTTACAAAAAAATACATTGTGGAGTGGATTGTAATATATGAATACTGATTGACAGCTGTAAGTTTCTGTCATCTTTAAGAAGAAAAGATGTCTGGTAATAGAGGAACTCATTCATAAATCTATGTATGAGGAGAGGAGAAATCCTATAGAGATAGGCCAGTGTCAGCACAGAGCTAGTTGAAATGTCTATATTACTCTTTCTTTGAAACAAAATCCCAGTATCTTACAGGCTGCAGAAATCTGAGTAAATTAAAATATAATTAACCACAACTCCCAAGTATAAAGATAATGCAATTATCTGTCATTATTAAGAAGCATCCCTCTTTTCCTACATAGAGGTGTTGACTCTACAAGAAGACATTTATCATTTTGTCAGTTTGCCAAAAATCAAAAGCAGGCTCTTCTTCTCTTGGGCAACATAGTTGAGCTGGTCCTAATGGTATAGGTATGAGGGATCTGACCCTGAGGTCATGCAAAGAGGAGAACTGACCTCATCCCTAGCTCATCCTTGTAAGGAGTTAACTAGTCAGGGTAATGCAGAAGAGCTCACCCTGGTCTTGAGGATAAGGGAGAGCTGGTGGGCTGACCAACTCTTCAACTACCCAGACTCTGAACCACATGGTCTGCTGCTTTCTCTTTTTGGTTGAGGACTGAGAGGTTTAGAGTTAGAGAATTCATGGAGATAGGCCTGAGAAGAGTCTGGGTGAGAAGTGGCTGTGGTTTGTTTCTCTATCTCTCCTGTATTTCAGCTTTTCCCCAATATCTAGCTCAAAGTTTTTATTGTATCAAATAGAATTCATGCAGTATTTGATATCAACATGGTGCTTGAACCCATGACCCTGAGATTAAGAGTCTCATGCTGTAACTGGATGGTGGTATGTAGAAAAATGCAAATAGATCCATGTCTATGACTATGCACAAATCTCAAATTCAAATGGGCCAAATACCTCAACATAAACTCAGTTACACTGATTGCATTGACACAGGAGACCACTTTCTAAATATAACACCAGTAGTCTGGACACTGAAAGGAACAATAAATAAAAGGACCTTCTGAAACTGACAAAATGACAGCCTACAAAATGGAAAAAGATCTTCAGCAACCCTAGATCTGACAGAAGACTGATCTTTAAAATATATAGAGAGAACTCAAGAAACTAGATGCCAAAAACCCAAAGAACTCAATTGGAAAATGGGAAATCTCAACAGAACTCCAAATGACTGAAAGACACTTTAAGAATTTCTCAACATCCTTAGCCATCAGAGAAATGCAAATCAAAACAACTCTGAGATACCATCTTACACCTGTCAGATTGGTTAAGATCAAAAATGCAGATGACAACCTCTGCTGGAGTGGGGGGATCTGGAGCAAGGGGAACACTTCTTCATTGCTGTAGGGAGTGAAAACTCGTACAGCCACTTTGGAAATCAGTATGATGGTTCCTCAGAAAACTGACAATCAATTAACCTAATGTCCAAGCAATATCATTATTGGCATTAGTTCAACTATGTTCATAGCAAAATTATTTGTAATAGTCAGAAACTGGTAACAACCAAGATGTCCCTCAACTGAAGAATGGATTAAAAAAATGTGGTACATTTATATAATGGAGTACTACTCAGCAGAAAAAATAATGACATTCTGAAATTTGCAGGCAAATGACTAGAACTGGAAAGTATCATCCTGAGTGAGGTAATAGAGATCTAGAAAGATAGACATGGTATGTACTCATTCACAAGTGGATTTTAGCTGTAAAGCAAAAGATAGCAAGGCTACAATATCCACCACCCCCTCCCAGCAGCTAGGTAACAAGAGAAAGTTAAGAGACATTCATAGATTCCCCTGGGAAGGGGAAACAGAGAAAATCTTCTGAGAAAATTGCAATCATGGAGTGGAGGGTAAGGCAAGATGGGAAGAGGATATGAGAGAATGGGATGGTAGGGGCAGCAACAGAGAGGGAGAACAAAGAAATGGATATTCTGATAGAGGAAGCCATTATGGGATAAGAGAGAAACCTGATACTAGGGAACACCCAGGAACCCAGAAGATGAGCCCAGCTAGGAAGCAATAGTGGAGAGGTTGCATAAACTGGTCTTTTTCCATTATCATATGAATGACCACTCTAATTGCCATCATAAAACCTACACCCAACAGTTGGGAACTTACAGACTCTGAAATAACAGCTGAGGAACTTTCATGGAAAGGATCTGGAACTCTAAATGTTGATAACAGTGAAAAGGGTTGGGCAGTTTCTGGAGCCTTCTAGAATCAGATTAGAGGCTACCCTGGGTCAATGAGCTGGCTTCTAGAATGCCATGCTTACTAGGAAAAAACCTTTCTTAGCCTTCATACTTGGGGGAAGGTCTAGGTTCTACCTTAACTGGATATGCCATACAGAATTGACTCACCTTGGGATCCCATGCATTGTCTAAGGAATGAAAGGAGGGGGAAGGGAGAGGGAAAGGAGAGGTTGGGGAGGACTGGGAGAGGGAGTAGTGTGTATGGAAAAATAAAAGACTCTCATGGTCTCCTGACTGAGCTAGCTGGTTGAATATTGTGGGATAATGCTTTTGTACACTGTAAAGGTTTTTCACTTGTATTACAGGTTTAATAAAACACTGATTGGCCAATAGAGGCAGGACAAGCAGACTAGTAGAATTTTCAGAAGAGGAAAGGCAGAGCAGCAGAGGCCAACAAGATGCAAAGGAAGGAACATGAGAATTCTACACTGAAGCAAAGGTATCAAGGCACTTGGCTAAATTAATAGGTTCATAGCTTAATTTAAGTGTAAGAGCTAGTCAGTAAAATGCATAAACTACTAGCCCAGTATTTACTATAAAATTAAGGCTCTGAGACAATTATTTGGGAAGCAATGTCAGGTATTTAAAAGTTTCTGGCGGGACAGAAACTACAAGTACAGAAAGCATTAATATTGTAGCAGAAACCGGGGTCCTTAAATCAGACCAATGACTCTTTACAATAAACACTTGCAAGTAAAGATGTATGGACTAAATGGTTTACTGTGTGACTCACTAAGTCACACTGCAGCTTCCATAGTGAGATTTTTTTCTTTTATGCCTTCCTTTTCTTTTCTCTTAAATTTTATTTATTTATTTATCTACCTACCTATCTAACTATCTATCTATCTATCTATCTATCTATCTATCTATCTATCTATTTATTTATTTATTTATTTTGGTAGGGGCTTACAAGAGCAGAAAGTGGGTATAAAAGGACTGGACAGGGAATGGGATCAAGGTGCAAGATGTGAAAGACACAAAGAATAAATAAAATGTCTAAAAACGGGGAAGGGAGTTTGAGCAAGGGTATACAGGGATAAAAAAGATGTCTTTATTCATAATGAAAAAATCAGCGCAGCAACAAAAAAGAAGCAGCTGCTTTTGAACCAGTTAATTGGAATTATATTTAAAAGTGAGCAAAAGGAATATCTCTCCAAGCACTCAAATGCCTCAGTATTTTTAAGATCAAAGGTATTGAAGAGTGGGTTTTACCTTGGGTTACCATGTTCTGCAGTGAAGCAGGCTTCTTCAAGGCCTTCCTTAGATCACTTACCAAGATGGCTTCATCTAGCTTTATTTGTGAAATTGAAAGTATTTTTTTGATACACATTTTTTGGTTGTGTTTTGGCTCATTCAGAACATTTTTCTCTGTCAAAAAATGTGCCCTAACTTACCCATCACAATATGAAGGTTTGCAGTATATATTTTAACTTTTCTGATTAATTTTCTATTTCTCTTTAATACTTCACTAGGAAGTTCTAGGATGTGGTCATTTTCTTCAAATTTTCTTTTTCTCTCTTGATGTTCTCAGATGTTTTTTTCTATTCATATTTTCAGTAATAATTGCTAACAAACTACCTGGAAAGGGAAGGATGGAAGAAAATAAGAAAAAGGAGGATTTGCAGACCTTTCAGATAATTTGTCTGCTAATTTTTGAGGGTATTTTTTATTAAGATCAGAATAAAATCACTTTCTGAACTTCAGCATTTTTGCAATCAGTTTCTACTTATCATGAGTTTATTTTTCTCATCTTTCTCAAATTAACATTTATTTCCCACTAATCTCATGGCCCCCAATCTAATACTTCATTGTCTCCCATCACTCCTGGGTCATTGTAGAGGATTGTAGGTATAACAATGCTCTAATTTCCATGTGCCTTTGTTTCATCTTTCTTGTGACTGTGAGATTAGCTATTCTAATGTACAAATTATACCATATTATATTCTTGTCCAATGCCATTCTTATCTTTCCTTGGCTCAGTATAAGTTCAAGGATGATAAAATTATTTTTCATCTAATTTATTATTTTTATGTACTAGATGATTCTCTAATAAATATGTTTTGACATATATTGTAACATGCATAAAAAATATAATTGAGCTTCTAGATGTAGCCTCAGTCTCTTTTCTTAAGCCTATTTTTTTCTCACTCCTTTTTTGACATCTACCTTCCAATAAACTAATTTAATTATTTCTCCAAATATATTGCATTGATGGATTCAATTATATCTTTTGAGAATTCTCAGAATAATTTACTTGTCCCAGATTTTTGCTTACTAAATTATTTTACCTAAAATTCTAACATCTGATTTTGTTAATATTATCAGAAAACCGTAGCTCATTTTTGCATTTATTTCTATTGAAGGCATTTTCCTGAGTGCTTTCCACCCATGACTCATTTGCAGTTTGCATCCATCCTGTGATGGCAGTACAGATTTCACCTGTTTTATAGCTGAGGACAACACAGCTATAAGGACTGCAATTGAACTGTCACATTGTGCTAAACTCTGTTCCCACAGCTTTCACAAGCATGACATGCTCTTCTGCCATCAGCGTGGGTAGCATTCATTGCTTGTTTCCTTGCCAGATTATGGAAGTTCTCACATACATCAACCTGTTTCAAAAGAGAGAGAGGGAGAGAATATGTATTCCCCTTGAAACTGAACATAGGCAGTATCCATTGAACAAAGATACAAACAATAATTATTAAAGAACCACCTTCTTTACAAAAGACCACATATAGACAAAAACATATACATTTTGCCCTGATGAGCTAATCAATACACAGATCTCACCTACTCAAGTCTTGATACAAATATAACCATAAAATTCACTTGATAAAATATATTTTCTAAGCACCTGTGAGCATAAAATAAAAACATCTCTTTATTTATGTAAATCATTAAAAATAAATGCCAGGCATACATGATTCCTACTCAGTTAAGTCATTTTAATGATACATAAAATACAAAAGTAGACTCTGCCAAAGGTCCCTTAGGAGAGAAGACAGTAACACTACATAGAAGGATGCTCATGCTGGGGCAGACTTAAAAGGAGTTGGCATTTATACAAAATGCAATTTACTCTGACAGTAATTTTCTGAATTTCCCTGGTTATTATTGAAGATCTATGTGTGTTTGAATAAGAATGCTCCCTCTTTCCTCTGTAGCCAGCTGCTCTGTTTGATCCTGCAGTGAAGTCACCATCCTGTGTTAATGGCTTCACAGTTTGTTCCTGGAGGAAAAAAATTATTATGATGTCACAAATTTGTCATTTTGACTTCAGCGCTGGGTCAGGCTGAGGGAGAAAATGGGTTGCAAGGGATAAAATTTTTCAGGTAGAAACTTTTCTCCCCTCAGTGTAACATGAAGGAGATAGTGTTAGGACAGATACTTAAAATCTAATAGGTGAAAAAGTCTGTGGATTTCAGTATTCACATTGGAAATAACTCACCTGAAATTCTCCTACTTTTTAGTATTATAGGCCTGTCTATCTCATCACTTCTTCTACATGCACCAGAAAGATCTCAGTTTCAATATTGAGTTCTTTTTTTTTTCAGTTTTGTTTTGTTTGCTTGTTTTCAAACTCTGAAATTGTTTTAGTAAATGAAAAATCCTTGCATCATTATTAAAATGTTCCTTGTTGAATCACTTTTTAAATGACTGTTGATGTACTTAGGTTTAAAGTTGCAGAGCATAGCCAGATTTATCAGCCCCCTTTTCAAGGCTATTCAAAATTATGGTAAGAAACTTTAAAATGAAGGCATCATAACTCTCAGGTAAAAGAAAACAAAGAAATACTCATAATGTCAAACTATGAACTATTTGCACATCTTCCGAATGAAATAAAATCTGGGTCCAAACAGGGCAGGATGCTGAGATATGATGCATGCCTCCTTGAACATTAATGGGTATAGATTTTCCAAAAGTAAATGTTATAGTCTGGAAAGTCATATACAATAATTCTTTGATTAAAAGTGACAGGATCCAGGGGATACCGTGGCTGCTGAAAAGAATAGACTCTTGAATAGCCTGGAATTATAAGGAAGGTGGCACTGATGTTGGAATCAAATGAATGTTCCCCATTGTTATTGACAATAGCCCTACCTCCTGCCTGGGGACAATGATACTGGGAGATTCAAGCTAGTGAGACCTCCTAAATCAGGGTGATGGCCTTAACACCAAGGACAGGCTTAACTCAAGGAAACGGGAGCAATTAATTTGGTGTGAGATTGTTGACATCAAAAATTAGGCCAGTCTCTAGAATTCCCTCCTTCATCCCTTTCTCCTCCATCTGTTTGACTTTTCAGGAGGTACCTAGGCCTTTTTATATTTGAGTAGAAGCTTCAGAACAGCTAACGAACTATGAGAATAACAGAGTAATTTAATTCAAGTTGTAAAAGGATAGCTAAGCAACATATATCCTATGAAAATATAGTCACTTTAAGTAGACATAGAATTTACATCAATAATGTTTTCCTGTTTTTAAATGAGTCAGAAAAGAAATAAAATGGCTTAAATAATATAATATTCCCACATATCGTAAGTAAAACCTCTAGTCAGTACCTAGAAAAGATAAAAGGACAAGTAAAATATATTGCAAATGAAGCCATATTATAAAGTAATTTAAATATAATTAAAGTGACTAAAAGCTCACAGACAGTGGAGAAAATACACAAAATTAAGGGGAAATATCAAAGATGCAAATCTAAGATGATTAGGGATGCAAAAAAAATTAACTCATATATATTAAGTGCTCCTGAGAAGGAGAATAACAAGGCAGAAAGAAAAAAAAAGCAATAAATTAAGCCTATCAAAAGGAAGACTTTATTTATAGCTCAAAAGACCTCTTGTATGTTTAGAAATAATGACACAAAACCAGCAATGTCTACCTGGGTAAAATAACTAATCTCAAAATCAAGGAATTATATAAACACTGGAATAGTATAACTTAACAATCAAACTTTCCACAATAAACTGTGAAAGAGAAACCCAGGCCAGGAGACAGTAGGAATTATGCTATTATGGTCAGCCTAGGGCGATGCCACAGTCTATGCTGCTATGTCTAGTCTTGGTGTATTGTACATATAGAAAGTGCTTGGCAGAAACCCCATAAATAGAAAAACTAAGTTAATATAAAAACAATCAACATATGAATTCATTATTAGTATTTATATATAAGATATTTTCATCATATTTCTATACATATATACCAAGTTCTCTGCATATTTGTTCCCCATTATTGAATCTCTCCTTCCTTTCCATTTTCTTCCCCCTAATATCTCCACTCTACTTTTATTCCATTTATAAATGTATATGTTCACACACAGAGACATATATAAACATATACACACAAATCTACACACACACAGAGACATATAAGTCACAGTGAACTTAAAGCTGATAAAAGATCTCAACTCTTAAAATCTCATATTTATTAAAATAATAAAGCTATTTCAGAAACTAGTGCTATTTGTAACATAATTAATGTTCTCTTCCTATTTTCCATTTTTATGTTCAATTCAAAACATAAATAAGTTAACACTTACGTTAAAATAGTTTATAAGGTATGACTGCATTCTTCCCAAGTTCTTGTTTAAAGTTGTGTGTCTTTAACCACTAAGGAAGAATTCAGTAGATTGCTTCAACAAATTCTCTCACACAAGCCTTTTCATCCTTACAATTTTCATCCACATTCATTCAAAGAAAATGACTTCAATTACGTTTTCTAGACTGAATGATCATTTCTAGCCTGGGAGATTTAGGGTGATGTTTTCCTTTCTATTTGCTTCTATCATTGTTTGGCCTTTCTTTTTAATTATGATATTTCTTTAAACCCACAGTGAAGGGTGTAGAAATTGTAGGAGAAAATGTCATCTCTATTGCTCAAATATGTAGAAAAGAAAGTAGATTGTTCAGTTTGAATAAACAGTCCATCTTGGGATGGTCGTCAATGGATACAGTACAACTTAAGACACTCTGGACACTGTTTTGCTAATCTTTTTACCCCATTCACCCTGTATTGGTGATTTTTTCTGGGTCCCATTGTAGATTCCAGATTTAGTAGCAACTTTCTTTTCTCAAGCTGGGATATCAGCCACTTTTGTTTCCTGTTGTGGAACCCCTGCAGAACAAAACTCTTCTAGGACATTTGTTTTCATTTGTAAGGTGGTCAAACATCAATTTTCCAGCCTTTCTTCTTTTGAGCACTAGTTTTCCTTGTTTAGCTATTTATTGCATTTTTTTCATTTTTAAATATTTTCTCCCATAATTTAAATGTTCAGCCTTATTATTGTTTCCTTAAAACAATAACATTTTCTATACACACATACACACACACACACACACCTTACAACAATTTGGTAGAATTGCTACCTTTTAAACAATTACTTTATTAAAATGCATTGATTGCTGAGTGTTTAAAATGGAGCTATTGTTATGAACACTTCAGTTAGTCCTCTGCTAAGGTGTCAGTAATTCGTGGTTATTTGTTCTCTTCCCCCACCCTCCAACTTCTCTTAGAGTCACCAACATTGACCTTGTAACCAGTCGGAGAGCAGGCATTTTAGACTTTGTCCTACCTATCCCCTGTAAGGTCAATCTATTTAATTCTTATCAACAAAAACCAGGAGTCAGATATCTGTGAAAGCTGAAAAATTAGAGAAACAGAGCAACAGTCACTAGGGACTTCTTACCTCTCCACATCCTTAGACCAAATCGGGGGGCCAGATCTTGTTTATACCTGACTTCCTGTTTCTATCTCCAGATTGTTCTGTGATTAAAGGCCTAAATCTCCCAAGTGATGGGATTAAAGGCATGAGCCACCACTGTCTGGCCTCTCTGGTTAACCGAGGGCTAACTATGTCTTCTGATCTCCAGGAAAACTTCATTTGTCAGAAAACAAAACAAAAAATTACCATAAAATATTTCTCCAAGTGTTATTCAATACTGTTGACATAACCTTTCCTCAGTCCCACAACACATCTCTTCTCATTTGAGGCTTACACTTCTGTTTTCTGTACCTGTACATCTTCCACAGTCAGCTTCCAAATATCACAGGTGTTCAAAGCCGTTCACAGAAGTCTCCTATAGTAAATTATCTTGCCTAGTGGGTGCCATCCAGGTTGATGACAGTTTGCTAGGGACTTTTATTGCTAAACCCAGGATGAATGCTATTGCTTTGACTGAGAGATTCATATTTTTATCTTTCTACTTAACAGGTGAATATCTTAAAGCCATATCAAAACCAAACTTGTCTAGGAACTAGCTCTTGATTCTACCTTCTTTATCGGTCCTCTCTCTAAATCAAGTGTTCTCTTGAATAGTATTCATCATTTATTTACCTCCTTAGTGATGCCTTTGGGTTAGCCTACAAAGTAATGTTACATATGAGGTTAGCCTTGTCTGTCTACTTCATTGGTAGTTCACAATTTTTAACTGCTTATATTTTTCTTATAAACAATGCATTTTTGTGAGTTTCCCCATCATGATCTTGACCCCTTTGCTTACATACTCCCTCCTCACTCTCTTTGACCCGATTGGGAATTTGGGCCAGCATTCTGTGCCTTTTTAAAGGTTTCTGTCACTTAATTTTTCTTTTTCTCATATGTTCATAGTATTTAATTATTAGAAGTGGTTGGCACAGTAGCAAATTCAATGGAATTTTAGGTGACCAAAATGGAGATGAATACTGGTTTCAAATACTGAAGAAAGCTAAAGATCCAAGACATTCTTACTAAAGATTTCACATCACTCTTTTGATGTGAAACTGTGTCAGCAAAGAATTCTTCATTACTTCAGTTTCTTGTTCAGTTATTGACCAGCAAGCAATTCATCCAGAGCTCAATGGTGCCATATACAGGTTTGGAATTCCTGCTTCTCTTCAATCTGACAATGGTCTTGAGTTTACCTCTCAAATTTCCCAAAGATTATCTAAGGCTCTCAACATTCCCTGGCATTTCCATATTCCATATAGACCTCAGTCATCTGTCAAAGTAGAATGAACTAACTGTTACTTAAAAGACATCCTTGTTAAGATGTCACAAGAACTCCATTTAGACTGGATAAAGTTGCTACCTCTTGCCCTGCTTAGACTTAGAGTTCTCCCCAAAAAACCTCTGAATATCTCACCCTTTGAACTTCTGTATGGAAGACCTGTTTTACTGCCTGGACTGTCTCCTAAAACCCCATACCTTTCTGACAATCTGCTTCCTCCCCTCCTCCATCACCTGTGATTGCTTTTGTGGGATTTTGCAGACGATTCCCTCCCCAAACCGTGCTCTGATTCATCCTGCCCACCTCAAGTTAACATTGGAGATCAAGTTTTACTTTCTTTTCCAAGCTACCAACCTCCTCCCCTCACTCCAAAGTGGACGGGACCATATAGAGTAATTCTGACAACACCTACAGACGCTAAACTGGAAGGCTTCCCACATTGGATTCATTTGTCTAATCTTAAACCTTTTATCCCCCCTCCTCAAAATAGCCAGATAGGAGACTGAAAATCATAAAAACCAGCTCCAAGCTTCCTTTGCAGCAGGCCAGAGCAGAAGCCAAGGTGGTAAACAAAGGGTCCCAGGCAGTCTGCTTGGAATCCAAGGTAAACAGAGGAGCATTCAACTCTGCAGTTAAAGCAGCCACTCCCTGAAGATGCATTGAGGTAAAACAAAGACCATTCCCCACTCCCCCTGCAGGAGTCCAGGTAGGCAAAATACAGGACACTTTAATTCTTTTCTTTACCAGACCTAGCAAGGATCCAAAGATGTTAACATGCAGGCAGCAGACAATAGAATCCCTTAGCAGAAGAAAATAACCATTCACACACCCAGCTAACTCAAGGTTTACTTCCAAACTCCTTTCCCTTTAGTCATTTCCAAAGCTCTATCACTAACCCATATTTTTTTCCGAGCTCCAGGAAATGAACGTCACAGCCCTATGATTCCAAATCCTTCATTCTGCCAGCAAGATGAACTAAAGACCTCTCAATCCTTGTGTCAGCAGGAAGCAGCCAAGACCACGACGACCTATCTCTGCACCCCCACCATTAACTCGGTTTTTATATATATCAAAAAGGGTGGAATGTAATGATTTCCAAAGCTTGCATTCACCTGAAATGTACCTGTCAATTATGCCCCTGGGTGTGGCGATGCAAACATGGGCCCACCCACCCCTTTAAAGAAAGGGCTCACACAAGTGCCCGCCCCTTCCCTCTCTTCTCTCTGCTCCCATCTGTCCCTATTTCTGCTCCCTGCTGTAATAAACTCTAGTATGGTACTCCGGTGTTGAGATTCTATTCACATGCCATGTGCGAAAAACTAGCATCCACCAGGCATTGTCAGTGTGGCTCCAGGAGGGCTCTTGCAGCTATAGAAGGGATCATCCCTGAAAGCAAGGAATCCCAAGGTGAGTCAATTGGATCTGGAATATCTAGTTGAGGTAGGCCCGCGTCACTCCTCCAAGTACCAAGGCTGAGGAAGGTGTTCCCTCACAGGGCATGGGCTCTGAAAAGCTAGTTCATACACCATTAATAAATTCTGGTCCAAGTGCAAGAGGCTCCACACACTGCCCACTGCTCATGCCTTATGAATGTCATCCACGATCAGAGGATCCATTCCATGAAGGTTCATCAGCTGTCATTTCATACTTTTCGAGCTCCCAGTAACACTGGTCTGCCTACTCTGTGGATCTCCCTATCATTATTCCAATCCCTCCACTCATGGAATCTCTCCTCCCTCTCTTCAGCTGGACTACTAGCCCAACCCTGTGTTTTGCTATGGATCTGCTTCTGTTAATTGCTGGATGAAGGTTTTATAATGAGGGTGGTCATTCATATGATAATAAGGAAGGGCCACTTTAGGTGCCCTCTTCACTATTGCTTGGAGTCATAGCTGGGCTCATCTTATGGGTTTGTGGATGTTTTCCTAGCACCAGGTTTCTCTCTAACCCCACAATGACTCCCTCTATCAGGATATCCATTTGTTTACTCTCCCCCTCTGATGCTGTCCCAACTCAACTATCTCATTTTCTCATTTTCTCATCTCACTTCCCCTTGCTCTCTCCCCCATTTGATCACAATTTATTCAGGAGATCTTCTCTATGTCCCTTCCCAAGTGGGATCTATGGATGTCTCTCTTAAATTCCTCCTATGACCTGGCTGCTGAAGGGAAGAGAGGTTTTGGATTGTAGCCTGGCTATCCTTTGTTTTAGGTCTAAAATCCACTTATGTCTATCTGTCTGGGTCTGTGTTATCTCACTCAGAATGATCCATCCATTTGCCTGCAAATTTTAGAATCAATCTCTCTCTCTCTCTCTCTCTCTCTCTCTCTCTCTCGTTTTTTCTTTTTCTGCTGAGTGGTACTCCATTGTGTAAATTACCACAAATTTTAAATTCTGGCTATTATGAGTAATGCTGCTATGAACATAGTTGAACTAATGCTGTAGGGGTAAGAATGTGCATTCCTTGGGGTAGTGGTATTGCTGGAGAGATTGGGGAGATTGATTCCCAGTTTTCTGAGGAACCACCATACTGATTTCCAAAGTAGTTGTACAAGTTTACACTTCACCAGCAATGGAGGAATCTTCTCCTTGCTCTACTCCCTGCCCCCCAGCATAGAATGTCATCTATGTTTTTGATCTTAGTTATTTTGACAGGTTTAAGATTTTATCTCTGAGTTATTTTGATTTGTATTTCTCTGATGGTTAAGGATGTTGAGCAATTATTTAAGTGTCTTTTAGCCATATGGAGTTCTGTTGAGAATCCCCTATTTAGCTCTGTACCCCCCATTTTCCAATTGGGTTATTTGATTTTTGACCTCTAGTTACTTGAGTTTTCTATATGTTTTAGAAATCAATCCTCTGTTTGGTGAAAGACAGAATATCTGCCTTGTAAGATTCAATAGTGAAAATAGTTATATCAGTCAAAAAAAAAAAAAAAAAACATTAAAGCCAAAAGTATCATGACACAAAATGTCCAGGAAATTTGAGACTCCATGAAAAGACAAATTCTAATAATAATAGCTTTAGAAGGAGAAGCATACCAGCTCAAAGGTACAGAAAATATATTCAACAAAATTATAGAAGAAAACTTTCCTAATCTAAAGAAGGAAATGCCTATAAAGATGCAAGATGCTTACAGAACACTAAATAGACTAGACCCCCTTCAAAAGCAGGCTACTCAGCACATAATAATCAAGCCACTAAACCTATAGAATAAAGAAAGAATATTTAGAGCTGCAAAGAGTAGTAGATTTTATTAGTCCTTTGGAAATGTATATATGTATACAATGCATCTTCAGTATATTCCCATCTATTTTTCTATTCTAACTTCTTTTGGTGTATGGACTCTCCCAACACATCTTCTAAATTTTGTTTTTTCTTTTTTTGTAAAGAATGCTATGAGTGAGACCTGTTAGTGCTGTCTACTTGCACATTGGTGATGGAGTTTCCCATGGGGCATGAACAATCTACCAGTAGCTATACCCCTAAAGACAAGTGACTTCATCCTCCATTAGTAGTCAAGTAACAACAACTTCTCTGCTAGTTTTGGAACCCTTGCTGCTTTCTCCCTCCACTTTATACTGGAATTTTAATTGACTTGGTCTTGTGTAAGGCTCAAAGAAATAGTTTTTGTGTGCAAAATCCATGTCACATCCATAGAATGAAATTTCACAGCACTCCTTACTGTCCTGTTGCTATAACATTCTTCCAGTTCCCTTTTGTATAATGTTTCTTGTGACTTGGAGAGGGGAGATAGATATAGTTGTCATTTGTCCTCAGTGCTACTGTCCAGTGCAAAGAGAGAGAGAGAGAGAGAGAGAGAGAGAGAGAGAGAGAGAGAGAGAGAGAGAGAGAAACTTCTCTGATCAAGGTTGAGAGCAGTACAAGTCTATAAACTGTGCTAAATGAACACACACATTTCAAAGCAGTCTGACAATGTGACCATTTTGCAAAAGAAATGTTTTCTTCTTTGGGTGTATGATTCCCCTTATCCATGTGTTCTTGTCCAGGTTACAGTAACAGGTATAAATTTCTGCTCATGGTCGAGGTCTTAAATCCAATTAGAAAGTACTTCGTTACCCAGTAAAAGCCATTGCACCAGTGATCATGTTGTTCTGTCCTTCCTGTTGTTTCTGCACTGTACATGCAGGGGTAACCTGGGTAAGGCCAGGAATGCCTTTCCTTTTTCAGTATCCTTCCTACCACCTTTAAACCCATGAAAGGTGGCCAGCAGGGAGAGTTTCCTGGTCAGTCTGAGAATCCTTTTGTATTTCTTGCAACCAGTGTGTGTGTTGTCTTCACCAACAAGGTCTTATCATTTGTTTATAGCGGGGAAACCAGAAACCATAGCAATAGTCTGCTCTTTTAGTGTCTATGGGGCCTCTCTCACCAGTACCTCATAGAAAGACAACACATGTTTGACGCTGAAATTTTTATTTAAAATCCCATGTCTTTTGGGAGAGGCAATGTTCATCAGTGAAGGGTTCCTCTGTTCAAAATCTTTTATTTGGTCCTTTTGTTTTAATATTTTTTTTTAACTATTTGAAGTGAAAATATAATAACATTATTATTTATTTCTTCCCCCTTTCCTCTTCAACTCTTCCCAAGCAACCCCTTGCTCTCCTTCTGCTCACAGACTTATGGGTTTTTCTATGACTTATTCATATACCCTAGTTCTTAATCTACCCCCTACTTCTCTCCCTATATCTCTTGCTCCACCCCAGGCTCTTCAGATTAAATGTGAAAATTCTGTTTTGTATCCTCTATGTCCTCATGTAAAACTCTTTCAATATTTCTAGTTAATTGTGAAGCAAAAGACACATTTCTTGGCTTGAAGCAGTTTCTATTTCTTGATTTTTTTCTGTAAGTTGTTCTTGTAGTTTACTATCTTGGTTCCTTTCAGTTTTTCCTACTGACAGTTGACCTTAACTTTAATTTCCCAGGCAAGGTCTTACCATAGCCCAGATTGTGTTGGACTCATGATTCTCGCTTTTATTTTTTGGTATATACCACCACATCTAGCTAGAATATACTGCTTAATCCTTCCAGCATTCCTGTATACAGTTCTTTCACATTCTACTCTACATGCAGTGAGGCTTTCCCTAAAAGCTAGCTCCTGAGAAATGTTGCCCAATCACACATTAAAAGAAATGTTTTCCCTCATACTACATATAATACATAATTTTTAAATTTTGACATTTAAACAAAGAATTTAACAATTTCACAAAAGAACATGTATGTATGTATGTATTATGTTGTATGTGTGTGGTGATGCACCTTGTCACTTAGACTTCATGCTTCTCCAGGTTAGAAAAATTGCCTTTAGATTTATACGTGAGTTCTTGCAAGAAAAATTGTTGCCAAAACACAGTCAATTTTAAGAATAAAATGATGACAAAAAATTAGACATGAATGAAAGGCCATGATTATGATGGCATATTTTTAAAAAAGTCATTATAAGTCATAAGAATAAGACAATATATAAGCAAAATAGGGATTTTCAAATGATTTCTAGTTAATTATCTCTTTAAGTTTCATGGGAAACACCTCAGAATCAATGAGATAACTGAATTAACTGCTCTCCAAATTTATTTAGTAAATTTTCTTTGGTAAAAATTAATTTTTTTTTTATTTTCTTGTTTGCTTTACTTTTAAAAAGGGAGATTTTTAAATAAGGAAATAAAAGGTTTTTAAAACTGCAGTTGGAAACTGAGGACCATATTTCAGAAGCCCAGAAAATATATGAGTCTAGATTCCTGCCCAGATATCCAAAAAGCCTTTAAATTGGTCTGTTACTGTAAAATTGGATAGGATATGAGCTACAGATGTTATGTTTTGAGAATGGGAGACAGGAAAGGAAGAAGATGAAGGATTCAGGAAGTAGGGAAGGAGTAGGGAGAGCTGAAGAGAGTGGGGGAGGGAGAGAGAGATGGAGAGGGAAACGCATAGGATAGGGACAGACATATCAACTAATGTTTAGAACAGTAGCATAAAATTACTCTAATAAAAATGTTTTAAAAATATATAAAAATAGTTATTTTTTTGTTGCTGTTATAATCCAACCAGTTTTAGAAAATGTGGCCCCTTTCAACTTGACCTCATTAATTTTATGACCTTTGACTGGCACATAGCACCCCGACTGCAGATTAGTCAAACCTTTGAAACCCACCAACATCATATTTCTGAAGATTTACAACAAAATACAATATAGAACTCTGAATAAGTATAATTAAAAATCATGTATTTGTTCAAATGCTATTTTATGCCACCTACAAATAATAATTTTAAAACCTTGTAAAAATAAGCATAAGCTGGAGCAGTCATTAAGTACCTCTTTCCTGGAGATGGCTGTTTGTAAAGACTGTAGATGGGAAATTCATGTTTTCTGGGGAAGTAAGTATACATCACTCTGCTTGTGACCTTGACACATCACACAGCAACAACCCTCTCAAAATCCAAGCTTAGTCATTATGAATTAATATCTTTGAATTTCTTCTGTGTAAAAGTTGACCATTTCTGTTCCATTAGCTTGGCAGAGCAATAATTATTATATATTTACTGCTGTACACTGAGGAATTTTCCAAGTTTGACTAATACTACAGATTTCAGAGCCTTATGGACTTCATTACAGACTCATGGAAAGTTCCCTGTCTTTATGTACATTTTGGCTTTTGTATTTCTTCTTCAATAGACAGTTCTGATTTCTATGTAATATTTATACAAGTGAGTGCTTTAAATGACTATCTTGCATTCAGTTCTAAAACATGTTCTCAGGAAAACCAATTTTACAAAAGATAGACTTCTACATTCTAGTAGCAGACAATTTGCAAGACAACCTTCTTGTCCTTTATTTATGAAATTAATTTGGATATTTTTGCTTATTTTATGTTGACTGTAAATATAGGAACTAAAATATGTAAATATCATTTTATGATTTGAGGTTTAAGATGTTTGGGAGACACTCTGATTTATCTTCCTTAAATAATTTTATTCCACTGAACAGTGCATCTCTAACAATCATAAGAAGAGATCTACCTTTTTGGATTTACTCTCCAGGGTTGGTTTCTGCAGTTCATAAGTGATTACAAAAATGTGCAATAAGGTTTCATGTGTATAGGATAAAGATGTAAGGGTTCAACTTTTAAGCCATGACTTTGGACGCTGTATATACCAATGTCACATGATTTTCTACTAATAATTTTATTATGAGAACTTCAAGTATCTCTTCCAGAGCTGCATCCTAGGATAAGACTCTCTCAAATTATATGAAAACATTGAATCATTGACATAAAGACTTTATTTTTCTAAGCAAAATCATCACACTGAGTTTATAGAGTATAGATTTGATAACCTAGGAATATGATCTTGTGAAAAACGATTTATCTTCCAAATGTAAGGAGTTTTCATTTTCTAACAACTACAAGTAAAACAGGTAACTAGAAGCACTTGGTACTAGTCAACAGAATGAAAGAAATCCAGGTGCACACATTCAAATAGACTAAAGGTGGGGTTTTCATGACTCAGCAAAAGACTGTTGTCTCACTCAAAGAAAAATCTATCTGCATCATCAAATTTCCAAAACATTAGTTAGACAATGAATGAATTCTGATATTATATTTCTCCTTAAAATCCTGATATTTTGTGACAGTGGTGCAATATTCATAAGTTTGGAAATTGGAATAAGTCAGGCCTTTGGATATTGTTTATTGAACATCTGTGATCATAATCAATTTAAAAATTACTTGTCATGCATACAGAATGGCAGAAAATCTTTGCAATTTATAAATCTGGTAGAGTATGAATATCTAGGGTATATAAAAAACTGAAAAGCTAAACATAAGAAATTCAAAACTCCAGTCAATAAATGCTCTAATGAAATGAAGAGACAGCACTCAATGACAAAATGTAAGTTGCCAAGAAAAATGTAGAAAAGTGGTCTGTCTCTTCAGGAATGTAAGAAATGCAAATCAAAGTTATATTTAGATTCCATCTAACCTTGTCAGAATAGCAGTCATTAAGAAAAGGAATAGAAATAAGTTCTGGTGAGAAAATGGACCAAAGGGAACTGTATATATTGTAGAGATTCAAACTAATCTAACCACTATTCCATTCTTAATGGAAGCTTCCAGAGACCTACATCAAATGGCACATAAAACAATCATATAACTTATATACTTCCTTATGCTTTAAGTTCTCTCTAGATTACTTATACTATAAGTAATCATTGTGATATTATTTACATAATCAATAAAATGTCTACATGTGCCTAACAAGTGACTTTTTCTGAATGCTTTTTATTTTCATTCACTTGATATGTTGTGACTCCTTTTTAGTCACAGATATCTGTCATGTTGGCTAAAACATGGCATGGGTTTGTCAGATTAATTAACCCATAAACAAAGAACCATATTTCCTATGTCTTGCCAAAATGCCAAAGACATTCCCTAAAATTTGGTGAGTGTCTGGGAGGAGGTTGCCTTTTTATTTTGAATAGTGATATGCCAGTGATACAATGAGCAGACTATGATGTTTGAAACCATGTGAGGATGAGTTGTTGCTTTGTGGGTTTTGTTTATTTCTTTCTGGTTTTACTTTCTACTTGATTTCTTTATAAGAATCCAGGTCAATTCTACTTTAAGAACCCTTCTGAAGCCTTCCCTGACAATCAAAGTGATTTTTTTCTAAGTGCTAATAGGATCTCATGCAAAGTTTCATTCTCACTTTGTGTCTGTCAAAGGCCTTTGGAGATTGTTCAAGTCTAGCCCATAGTTGCCTTCTAAAGCAATGGTTCCCAACCTCCCACAATTCTGTGACAAAACTCTTAATACATTGTAGTGAATACAAAAATGGAAACCACCCTTCTGCTGCATACAAGAAATGCACCTCAACTTTAAAGACAGACACAGGCTCAGCATAAAGATTTGGGAAAAGATTTTCCAATCAAATGGCCCTAAGAAACAAGCTGTTGTAACCATTCTAATATCTAACAAAATAGACTTTAAACTAAAATCAATCAAAAGAGACCAGGACAGACATTACTTTTTAATCTCAGGAAAAATCCACCAAAATAAAAATTCAATCCTGAATATTTATGCCCCCAACAAACTCCTAAAACTTAAACCTCGCATCAAACACCATACACTAGTGGTGGGAAACTTCAATATCCCACTTTGGATAGGTCAACTAGACAGAGACTCAAGAGAGAAATAAAGGGTTTATCAGTTGTTATGACCCCAATAGACTTAGTAAGTGTATACAGAAGCTTCTACCCATAGATAAAGGAATACACATATTTCTCAGCATCTCATGGAACTTTCTCTAAAATTGATCATATACTTTGTCAAAAAGCAAATATCAACAGATGAGAAAAAATACGTGAATAACTCCTTGTACCATATCAGACCTCTATGGTCTAAAGTTAGACTTCAACAACATCAAAAAATCACAGAAAGCCTACCAATTCATGGAAACTAAACACCACTCAACTGAACCACCTCTGGGTCAAGGAAGAAGTTAAGAAATAAATCAAAGACTTACTAGAATTTAATGAAAATAAAACCACAACATACCCATACTTAAAGGACATAATGAAAGCAGTGTTAAGAGATAAATTCATAGCATTAGATGCCTATATGAAAAACCTAGAGAAATCTCACACAACAGACCTAACTGCACAGCTGAAGGCTTTAGAAAAATTAGAAGCAAACTCACCTAGAAGGTATAGACAGCAGGAAATAATCAAACTTCGAGCTGATATCAATACAATTGAAAAAAAAAGAGAACAATACAAAGAATCAATGAATCAAAGAGTTGGTTCTTTGAGAAAGCTAACAAGATAGATAAACCAAAAAGCAGAGAACCTCCAAAATAGCAGCATTACAAAGGAAATGGGGGGCATAACAACAGACCCCCAGGAAATCCAGAGAATTATCAAGTGATACATTTTAAAAATCTATACTCCACTAAAATGGAATACCTAAAAGAAATGAACAGCTTTCTGGACTGGTACCACTTACCAAAATTAAATTAATATCAGATAAATGACCTAAACAGACCTATGACTGCCAAGGAAATTGAAGCTGTCATTAAAAATTCTCCCAAATAAAAAATCCCAGGACCAGATGGTCTTAATGAAGAATTCTACCAGACATTCAAAGAAGAACTAGTACCAATAATCCTCAAACTTTTCCATACAGTAGAAACTGAAGCACCATTGCTGAACTCTTTTTATGAGGTCACAATTTTTCTGATAGCCAAGCCACTCAGAGATGTAACAAAAAAAAAAAGTTACAGATCAATCTCTCTCATGAACATTGATGCAAAAGTACTCAATAAAATTCTGGCAAACTAAATTCAACAACATATCAAAAAAATCATCCACCACAAACAAGTAGGCTTCATCCCAGAGATGCAGCCATGGTTCAACATACAAAAAAACTGCTAAAGTCAACCATCATCTAAATAGAATGAAAGAAAAAAAATACATGATCATCTCATTCGATACTGAAAAAGCCTTTGACAAAAATCCAAGACTCCTTCATGATGGAAGTCCTAAAAAGATCAGAAATACAGGAAAAATACCTAAATATAATAAAGGTGATATATAGCAAGCTAACAGCCGATATCAAACTAAAGAGATAAAAACTCAAAGTAATCCCACTAAAATCAGGAACAAGACAAGGCTGTCCCCTCTCTTCTCATTTATTCAATATACTTCTAAAAGTTTTAGCTAAAGCAATAAGAGAACAAAAGGAGACTAAAAGGATACAAATTGGAAAAGAAGAAGTCAAACTATCTGTATTTGCAGATAATATAATTGTATACATAAGTGACCCCTGAAATTCTACCAGGGAACTTCTAGAGCAGATAAACACCTTCAGTGATATAGCAGGGTAAAGCTTAACTCAAATGGCTAAAAAATTTAAGGGAAACATTACCCTTTATAATAGCTGCAAATAGCATTAAACATCTCAGCATAACTCTAGCCAAATAAGTAGCAAACCTGTTTGACAAAACTTTAAGTCACTGAAAAAATGAATTGTAAAGGATTATCAGATAATGGAAAGATCTCCCATGCTTCTGGATAGGTAGAATCAACATAGTAAAGATGGCAATTTTACCAAAAGCAATCTACAGATTCAATGCAATCTCCATCAAAATTCCAACACAGTTTTTACAGACCTTGAAAGAACAATATTTAACTTTATATGAAGTAACAGGAAAGCCAGGATTGTCAAAACAATCCTGCTCAATAAAAGAACGGTAGGAGCCATCACCATCCCTGACTTCAAGTTATACTATAGAGCTATAGTAAAAACAGCCTGGTACTGGCATAAAAACAGACCTGTGGATCAATGGAATCAAATTAAAGACCTTAACTCATACACCTGATTTTTGACAAAGAGGCCAAAAATATTCAAAGGAAGAAAGATAGTATTTTTTAACAAATGGTGTTGGCATAACTCAATGGTAGTATATCAAAGAATGCAAATAGATCCAAACCTATGACACTGCATAAAACTCAAATCTAAGTGGATCCAAGACCTCAATCTAAACCCAGCTACACTGAACTAGATAGAAAAGAAAGTCGGAAACACCCTTCAATGCATTGGCACAGGTGACCACTTCCTAAATACAACACCAGTAGCAAAGACACTAAGTACAACAAGTAATAAATGGGACCTTCTGAAACTGTGAAGCTTCTGTAACGCAAAGGATACAGTCAATAAGACAAAACAACACTCTACAGAATGGAATAAGATCTTCACCAACACTACATCTTTCAGAGGACTGAACTCTAAAATATATAGAGAAATAAGGAAACTAGAGTCCCCAAACCTAAATAACCCAATTAAAAATAAGTTTCAGAGATAAAAATGGAATTCTTCAACATAAGAATTACAGGTGGCTGAAAGACACTTGCTTTCAAAAAATGCTCAACATCTTTAGCCATCAGAGAAATGCAAATCAAAACAACTTTGATACTGCCTTACAGTTGTCAGAATGGCTAAGATCAAAAACACAGATGACAGCCTATGCTGGAGAGGATGTGGAGCAAGTGGAATACTCTTCCATTGTTGGTGGGAGTGTAAACTCATACAGCCACTTTCAAATACAGTATGGCAGTTCCTCAGAAAACTTGGAATCAATCTTCCCAAGGATTCAACAATACCACTATTGGGCCTATATCCAAAGGATACACATTTGTACCCCAAAAGCATTGGCTCAACTACGTTCATAGCAACATTATTTGTAATAGCAAGAACCTGGAAACAACCTAGATGCCCCTCACCTGAAGAATGAATTAACAATCTATGGTACATCTAGTACACAATGGAGTACTACTCAGCATTAAAAAAGAACGATATCTTAAAATTTATAGGCAAATGCATGAATTTGGAAAATGTTCTCCTGAGCAAGGTATCACAAGTCCAGAAAAATAGTTATGGAATGTACTCACTCATAAGTGAATTTTAGACAAAAAGCAGTAATACCCAAGCTACAAACCACAACTCCTGCACAGCTTGGGATCAGAAGGAACTTAAGAGACATCCAGGGATTCTTCTAGGAAAGGAAAATAGAGAAGATCTCATTAGCCAATGAGAGTCATAACATGTAGCAACAAAGAAGAGGCGGGAACAAATCATGAAAGAGATGGTTGAGTGAGAGAAGCAACAAAGCAGGAGAAAAAAAAAGAAATGGATATCTTGATAGAGAAAGGCAATGTGTGGCTGGAAAGATACTGGGGAGGCAGGGAAACACCCAAGAACCCACAGGATGTCCCTGCCTATATCCCTAACCAATAATGAAAAGGGTGCCTAAACAGGACTTCCCCTACAAATGAATAACCACTCTAAGTATCATCACAGACCCTACACCCAAAAATGAAAGGATGTGGAGGCAGAGATCCATGGATGAGCACTGGGCTGAACTCTGCTTCCAGCTGGAGAGCAGGTATGTATGTGTGTGTGAGTATGTATGAGCAAGGGGATAGGGATTGTGAGGTGGAGTCCCACAGAGATGGCTGGCTGGAGTTCTGGGGAGCCCACTCAATCAAGAACAGCCCTTGGGGAACCATAGGAATGAGAGCCCTCCAAAGTTAGACAAGTGTTGATTGGCAAGGGTAGTATGTGAAGCCTCAAAGGGTGGTATCAGACAGTGTTCCTGTAAATGGGCTGGCACCTTGAGCCCATTCCTTGCAGAGCAGTGCCTAACTCAGTCTTGATACTGGGATGAGTAGATTGGACCTACCTGGAGTGGATGTGCCATGCTGAGCTGACCCACCTTGGGACTTCCTGCCCTTTTTGGGGAGGTGATGGGAAGAATGGGATGGAGGGAGAGTAAGGAAGACTGGGAGGGACTGGGAAGGGAAAGGGAGGAGGCAGAAGGATACATGGAAAAAATCTTTTAAAAAATTAATTTTAAAAAAGTTTCTTTGTATACTCAGCTGCTTGGAGTTTGTGGTTAGTAGCCTGGTTATCCTTTGCTTTACATCTAAAGCCCACTTATGAGTGAGTATATAGCATGCCTATCTTTCTAGGTCTTTTAGCTTTACTCAGTTTTCTTTAGTTATTTTTTCTGTTTCTTTTTTATAGAACATAACAGTTTTTATTTTAGTTTTTACACTGTTATGGATTCTTTTCTGTCTCTTCATGCTCACGAATGATTCTCCTATGTAGCTTCTTTCAGTTACTTCACTTTTCAGTTGCAGATTTTTAAAAATTTATTTTCAGGGTTTCTCTCTTCTTACTAAAACACAATTCTTTTATTTATACATTACTTTATTAATGTTCTTCTTATTCTTTATCTTCCTTTAGTTTTCTTACACTCTTATAGAGGTCTTTGTTTGTTTTTTTCGTCTTGCTGTTTTGTTGTTTAACAGATCTGTCATCAAGATTTAATTTCTGAAGGAAAAGATATGTTGGTTCAGATTTTACTCTTAGAATGGACCATGCTTTCTGTGTGCAGACATGTGTGTGTGTGTGTGTGTATCTTATTTTTGCTGCTGAAAACTAAACATCTGAATACAATTATATGTTATTGGAATGTTTGAGTTGTTTACTGAAGCAAGGATGAGCACATTCATTTGTTTGTTTGCATATTGACAGATGTATTAATAATTATATGCTGTTTCCAACCAGGATCAGCTTGAGGCGTCCATGTAAAGTCTTTTCTGACCTTTGTTTTCTTATATTTTTCTCTGGATATGGTAACTTTCTAATTTTTTTCTATTTATGTTATTAAAGGAGGCCCCATCATGAGAGATCTATCTTCCTCTTTAATTTTCACCTTTAAAAGAAAAAAAAAATCAACAAAGTGGTTCAGAGTAGGGAAGAGTCCAGGCCCTTGAAACTTCTTGGAACTATATATATTAGCATGACAGGGAGGAGTTTTCACATCAGTGACTACTGACTTCTTAATTGTACTTTTGTAGTTATAACTAATAATCAATAGTTAGAGCTTACATTCCCAACAGTAGAGGATAGAGCCTTTATTCTCTACAGTGCTTCCTACCCATTCTAGCTGCTTGAAATGAGGCTAGGGAGGAAAGTGATCAGCTTCCATTATTTTAATTTGCAAATGATATGTTACTGTACGTAAGCAATCCCTAAAACTCTACCATGGAACTCCTATAGCCACTTCAGTTGAGTGGCTAAATTCAAGACTAATTAAAACAAATCATTAACCCTCTTATATACAAACAATAAGTAGTTTGAGATAAAATAGAGATTCAACACCCTTTATAATATCCTCAAATAATATGAAGTATCTTAGGTATATAAGAAAGTGAAAAAAGCTCCCATGTTTTTTCCATAGCAAAAATTGCCCATGTTACCAAAGACATTCTAAAGATAAAATGCAATCCCTTTTAAAATTCCAAATATCATTCTTTACAGAGCTTGAAAAAACAATACTAAACTTTATATGGAAAAACAAACAAACAAAAATCTCAGGATAGCTAAAAAAATTTCTGTATAATAAAGGAATTTATAGAGGTATCACAATCCCTGATTTCAAACTCTACTACAGAACTATAGCAATAAAAACCACAAGAATGGACTAGAATGGAAGACCCAGAAGTAAATCCACACACCTATGGACCTCTAATTTTCAGCAAGGAAGCTTAAATTATACAATGGAAAAAAGAAAGCACCTTCAACAAATGGTGCTGGTATAACTGGATGGTTGCATGTTAAAGAATGGAAATATATTCATATGTATCTCCCTTCACAGAACTCAAGTCCAAGTGGACCAAAGACCTCAATATAAATGCAGATACACTGAACTTGATGGAAAAGAAAGTGGGAAACAATCTCAAATGCATTGGCACGGAGACTTCTTTCTCAACAGAACACAAATAGCACAAGAACTAATACTGACAATTAATAAATTGGACCTCATGAACTGAAAACTTCTATAAGACAAAGGACACTGTCAATAGGATAAAATGGCAGCACGCAAAATAGAAAAAGATTGTACCTAGCCCCACATCCAACAAAGAGCTCATTTCCAAAATATATGAAAAACATAATAACCTAAATATCAACAAACCAAATAATCCAATAAACATTGGGGTATAAATCTAAACAGAATTCTCAACAGAAGAATCTCTAATGGCTGAGTAACATTTAAAGAGATGTTCAGTATTCTTAACCATTGGGGCAATGCAAATAAAAACTACTCTAAGATTCCATCTTACACCTGTCAGAATGCTTAAGACAAAAACCACAAGAGACACAGCTTATGTTAGAGAAGATGTGGAGCAAGGGGAACACACTTTTAATTCTTATGAGAGTTCTAACTTGTACAAAGCCTTTGGAAGTCAATGTACCGATTTCTCAGAAGATTTTGAATCAAATTTCCTGAAGACCCAGCTACACCACTCCTGAGTTTATGCTCAAAAGATGCTAAATCATACCACAAGGACATTTGCACGACTATATTCATAGCAGCTTTAGTTATAATATTCAGAACCTGGAAACAATATAGATATCTATTCAGTCAATTCTGTTTGATATTGTAATAAAAACCCAGAGCCAGATATTGTGGGAAAGGTGAAATATCAGAGAGATAGAGAAACAAATCACAGCCACTCCTCACCCAGCCATCTCCTTAGACCTGTCTCCATGAATCTGAAAGATTCTAGGTCTTCTGCTGAAAAGAGAAGTGCCAATCAAAGCTGAACTCCTCCCTTCTTTGTCTCTATCCAGCTATTTCACTTCCTGGTTCAACTTTCCTAGCACTAGTATTGAAGGTGTGAACATCCACTGCCTGACTCTGTTAGGCCTTGAACTCACATATATCCAGATGAATGTCTGTCTCCTAAGTGATGGAATTAAAGGCATGAGTCACCAATCCCTGACCTTCTTGGCTTGCTTTTGTGGGTGGCTCTGTTCTCTGATATCCTTGAGTGTTTTAATTAAACATAAAATATATCACTACAGATGTCCCTTAGCCAAGAACCGGATAGAAAAAATGTGGTACATTTTCACAGTGGAGTATTAACTTGGCTATTAAAAGCAAGGATACCAGGAAATTTGAAGGCACATGAATGGAAATAGAAAAAAATCATTCTGAGTGAGGTAACCCAAGTGGAGAAAGGCAAACATGGTATGTACTCAATCATAAGTAGATAGTAGCTGTATGAGAAAGGATAATTATGCTACAATCCAGAAACCTAGAAACACTACATAACAAGGAAAGTTCATGGGGAGATTACTATGGTCTTTCTGGGAAGGAGAAAGAGAAGAGATTTTGTGAATGGACTGAGGCCAGGTGAGAATGGGAATCGGAATGATCAGGTAGATGTGGGAGGGCAGGAAAGAGAGAGACTACTGAAAAGGAAGTATATTGTGGGGTCAGGTAAAAACCCAGTACAAGGGAATCTCCAAGGAATCTCCAATGATCTCAGGCAAGAGAGGGCAGCAATAGCAAATATGTGCCCTAAACGGGCTATCTCCTCTGATTAGACTACTGCCTAGCCCAATTGTCATCAGAGATGCTTTATCCAGCAACTGATAGAAACAGATGCAGAGACTCATGGCCAAACATTAGTTGGTGCTTGGGGCATTAAAGGCATGAGTCACTACTCCCTGACCTTCTGCAGAAGAGGGAAGGAAAGGGTTGGAGAAGCCAGAGATGTCAAGAACATCACAAGAAAACTCACAGAATCAACTAACCTGGGCTCATAGTGGCTCACAGAAACTGAACTGACAACCAGGAAGCCTTCATGAGACTGAGTAAGGCACTCTGTGTGTATGTTACACTTGTGTAGCTTGGTCCTTTTGGGACAGAGTGATTCTTCCTGGGTGGTTACTACACAAATAGGAAGGGAGAGTCCTCTTGTTTTGTACCATTCTAACTTTTCTTTTTCTTTTGGAAAGAAGTACATTTTAACCATTAAATAGAGTAATTGAAACATTACAGAAACATCTATAGCTTCTTGATAAATTAATCAATAATGTGTATTGTGTTGGTATGATTTGTTATAGTTTATAGTACATATGCATAAAAATTCTCAAATATAGAAAATATTGTAGGCTACTAACATTCTTCCAAGTTTTATATAAGCTATTATTTACTATTGTTAGTCTCTGATTTCAATAAGATTGCATCACTACTAGTGTATTTGAAACTATGTTGTGATTACTATTTGTCATTAAGGACAAAAGTAAAATTTTGACATTGATTTAGGCAGAGATTGCTTAGGTTCCAAACTAAAAATATAATGTATAAAAGGAAAAGAAGGTTGAAAAGTAAATTTTATTGAAATTGAGACTTTTGTTCTATGCTTGGCACCATTAAAAGTGTTATAACAAGCTGTTAGTAGAAATTATTTCAGTTACATAAATAAGGCTAGTGTGCATCCTATGTTTACAACTATCATAAGGCAATGATAACAAAACCATCAACACAAGTTTTAAAATGAGCAAAAGATTTGAAAAGACATGGAACCAACATTTTCTTTAATTTAAAAAGTTTCCCATACCCATCACTGCTTCCTCTCTCTCCCCACTTCCCAGTCCTCTTCCAGCTTCCCCCAACTCCATCCCCTCATCCATTCCTCAGAGATGGAAAGGACTCTCAAGGTAAATCAATTTGTGCTTGCATGTCCAGTTGAGGTAAGACTGAGTCTCTCCCCATCAGAATCAAGTCTGAGTAAGGTGTTCCTTTGTAGGGACTAGGCTCTGAGAAGCCAGCTAAATCAACTTTTAAGCAGATGAAAAGAGGCTTAATATTTTTAGTTATGGGGAAAATGTCTTAAAATTTACTATGAATAGCTAAAAAATTAAAAATCCTCAAAACTAATGATGACAACTGCTAATAGAAGTGGACTTATTAAAACTAACGCACTCTGTTTGCAAGAGTATAAAACAATGAAGCCTGTTCTGAAAATAATATGGCAGAATAGCTTTTAAAATTTAATACATACTTATATAAGTTTGAGATACTATTGGTAGGTATTTCATAGACACAAAAGTCTGTCTACTGTCCAATTAAGTTTGTCTAGGAAAAGACATAAGTATGAGAATATGATTCCCAGGCTCTGAGTGATTATGAAGAGGTTTATTGGAAAGAAGAAACAAGAAATTTGTGGTATTACTGCACTGTTCTTTTCCCTCTGGTGGGTACAAGGTTGTGCTTTTCGAAGCTCACAATCTTTTATATGAAAATTATAATTTCATTGTGAAAATTATAGTTGATTATAAAATTGAAAGTATATGTCATTGACTAATTACTTTTTGGTGAGTATTCTGTTTTCCAAGGCCAGACATCTCCCCTATTTGGTATAGAAGCAAAGAAAAAATCATGCACTCATGCATGCTGACTCTTGAAGACACACAGAGCAGGTTACATATTAAATATCCTTGTCTATTGTTTAAAAGTAGAAGTCATTAAAAGCTGTTTGACTATCAGCTGCTTGAAAAAGCCTCCAGATTCATACTAGAGCACTGCCTTGCTTAGTGACTAGACTCCAGGTAAAATGATTGATCATGTTACTGAGGTACACATGCCTTACTGGTCTACCTATAAATTACCTTTAGCTCCAGGGCTATAGTAATAGGTTTTCATTTTAGAACATTTCCTTTCATTTATAACTCCATGATTTTTCAGTCTGATCTTATACTCATTTTTATCTTGTTCATTTGTGGAAATAATTTCAGTTTTCTATTATTCTGTGAGAGAACCACCATTATGTAGACAGGCCTAAAATGCCTGTACAAACTATTTGAATGACTGATTTTTGCAGCAACAAAAAGAAATGTGAGGTTCTTTCTTGGCACATTCTCATTTCCTGGGGTAAGGTCAATAATTCAAGACAAATCCTATTTCACATCTCTATTAGAGGGCAAAGAGGGCCAAGCATACTCATATATTGAAAAAGTCTCATTCCATGTTATAGTAAAGAGCAAAAAAATCTCACATGTAGAAATGACCTTTAGCAATTGAGGTTAGATCATTTAAATATATACATGTGATGTATAAATCAGAGATAACTGGTCTACTAAATGATGAAATTTCATTGTTCAGCTCCATCTCATATAAAAATTTCTACATGTACCCAAGAACCACTAGCAGTTGAAAAGAGAAAGAGTATTTCTGAATAATAATGACAAGCATGTTTTATATTTTAGACAAGTAGAGTAGTAATTCAATTATCCCTACCAGGATATTGAGCACATGGTGACTCTTTTATCCCAAGCCTGTCCCTTCAACAGTTCCCTCAGCCTAACCTTTATATTTAATTTGCTGAATTATATAACTATTTACAAGCATTCACAATAATTTCTTTACAAAAATCTTAATTTGTGATTAATAATCAATATCCTGTAGATATTTATTTTGCCTCATGGATTACTATCATTTAAAAATAAAAATATTTTGCAATTGTTGAAAATTTGTAGAAATACTCTGTGCATGAGCTGACAAGAAACTGTAATCAAATTGTCAAGCAATTGCTCCAGCTGTGACCAAGTGGAAGGTTAGATTAGATGTGTCAGCATGCACAGATAACGGCTGCACAGTGAGCTGATGGCTTGATTGGCGATGGGGCTCTAGCGCTACACTGCATCCTTTTGTAGACAGTAAGTAGTGCTACCTCAGCATTCCTCTATTTACATTAGCACTGCTTATGATCAATAAAAGCTCTCCGTTTAACCGTTTGCAAAATATCTCAAAAATTCCTGGCAAAAAGTTTTCTGTTGATTAACGTGTGCTAATCTGCAAGCCAGAGTTAAACAAGTAAATGATTTTGAATGGGGTGATACTGGTCTGTTTTTCTCAGACTGGGTCTGATTTCATTAATACATTGAATATGAGCAGACTATTTTAGCAAGAGAAGAAATATTCTTCGACTAAAATGGATGAAGTCCTTATCTGGTAACCCAGTTCAGGGTACTGAAAGATTTATTACCAATTTCTTCTCTAGTTTTCTCCTGGTTGCCACATGACCCTTAAGGTTTCTAAAATCTCTTCACTGCCCCATGGCGGTTTCACAGGTTCTACAAAGGCTCTCGAGGATATCTATTATTTAGTGCCTCTGTGTGCTGTTTGCTGCCTCCCCTGTGCTGCGTGATCACACTGTCTTCTCTCCCAGAGGCAGGGAAGCCGCAGAACTGGAGGTCAGTGTGTGCTGGCTCCTTCACTCTTTCATCCATCTTGGCAGTCACATATTTTTAAGGTGCTGCATTTATTATTCACTTGTAAAACCAGGATGATTCCTGTGGCTGTTGTGGTATATTTGGTGATTACTCAGGGAATGCATGTTTTGTGATGTGCATTATTTATTAAGTTAACAATTACTCTTCTCTTTGATATTTTTTGTAGTTTCTTGCCCCTTCAAAATAAGTCTTTATTTTGTCAGCGCCCTTTCTGAATCTTTTTCTGCTTATTAGGCTCAACATGCTAACTATCTCAGGCATTCTCTTGGACAGGGCAGACAGACTGGGAAACTATATTGTACTCAATGGTTGCTATTTGGTAAGTAACTTTGTTAATATCCTGCAGGACCCATATAAGAGTTGATCACCTCACTGGTGCATTATACTTCCTCCCAGAAGCAGTGTAGCATACTTGCATTTGACATTTTTCTGCTTTCTTTTGAGTTTGGTTTTGCTTGCTTGATCTTCCTTGTGAGTAATCTCATCTTTGAAAAATGATCTTGACTTTGGGAACTCGTATAGCTTATGATTAGGTGTATGTAATGTATGCATCCTTCTTGTCTTGCTCCAATCAACACTCCTCTCCTTTGAGGTAATACTGATTGCTTTGAAATGTAGATAACAATGTTTGTCTATTTTTGTATTTAAGATGTCACGGACAGGCATTTACATCTATTTTCTAGCATTAGGAAGCTGTGGCAGGAGGATTATAAATAAGTTTGAGGCCTTCAGGGACTGTAGGGGGAGACACTAAAATGAGTCATGACAGCAGTAGCAGCAGCAACAATGATGACAGGAAATCATATATAAGCTATATTTTCTACATAAGGCTGAATTATCCAAAGGATGCTGCCCAGTATCCTGGGCCCTCTGATACAGAGCTACATGAGCAAACCTTATATAGCTATATAGTCAGTACAGAAATATATCTGTGATACTTAATTGTCTTTTGCTTTATTTTGACTGGTTCCAGTATCTTGCGCTTACTGTTTTTCTATCTCAAATGTCAAGATTGTAAGATAATCACTAGCAGGGTTTTTACAAACTTCACTAAGTCTTGGGAACTGATGGCAGAATAATAAGAATGATGTAACAATAATTACACTATTTTATAACTGCACAGTGATTTGGGTTTCATGAAAACACATGGTTCTTATTACTGTGAAATAAATAACAGGTACAGAACAGCTATGATAAAAAAAGATGATTGACTTAGAAAATGTACTCTTGCGACTTACACCAGTTATTCCTTAGAAGCTTCACGGAGCCCGCTTCTTTCTCAGATAGACTTTATATGACCATCTTCTGAGTTATAGAACCAATTATTTCTATTCTGCTTTAATTATCTTTATCTATCACTATCTATCTATCTATCTATCCATTTAAGTATGTATGTATGTATGTATGTATTGTATGAGGTTTCTGGGCTGGACTTTCCTGTCTAGCCCAGAAGTTCAGACCCACTCTCAGCCTCACTTACCCTTAAATAATCACATAAGGGCTTATATTAATTTTATGCTGATTAACCTAGGGCCTAGGCATATAACTTGCTAACTCCTTCATCTTAACTCAACGCTTGATTCTTAATCTTGTTCAGTCATGTGTCTTGGTATCTTTTCTCAGCAACATTTCAATTTCTTTCCTCTATGTCTCCTGACATCTCTGTGGAGTCTCTGCTCTGTTCTGAGATGTTCCCAGAGTTTTCTTAGCCTGATAGCCCCACTCATACTGCTTGTCTGCCTCTGGTTAGTCAACATTTTATTAAACCAGTATGAGGGACAAATATTTACAATGTATCATAATCCTACTATATGTATGTATCTACTTATATTCATAATTATATATCTATATATCTATTTATCTATTTATCACTCTATACATCATACATCTATTTATCTTCTTTTCAGTCTATTCTTAAAATATCCTGTTTTAATTTTATATTTATGTGTTTATGTTAGCTTCTTTGTGAAGTGTGGAATGTCAGGACAGAAAAATCATCTCCTTCACCTTGCCTTAACCTATCCATTTCATAAAGAAATTCTTCTCAGGTGTTCAGTCATTGTTTTTCTGAATTTAATTCTAGATAACTACTTATTGTAGCATTTTTCTACTAAATGTATTCTCGGGTAAAGATCAGTGTTAATCAAACACATTTTTTATTTATATAGACCCAAATCCATATTCTCAAAAATATAATATTGTGTAGCCATTGGTACTGTCAAGTTAAAAACCTTTAAACCTGAAAAATTCATTATGCACCTGGTATCTATACCTGTATAGATTAAGGCTCTAATGAGATTTATTTTCTGTGACAATAGGTTAATATAAAAAAAATCAGTTTTAAAATCTATACATTTAAATGTTAAAAACTTTACCCTGTGTAGAAATAGCATGAAAAAAATTAGGATGCTGCTCACAGTAACTCTGTTAGTGTTCAGCTGAGCATTTGTTCCTCAGACAAAGTTATTTATGATAAAAGAAGAGAGAAAGATATTAGATATACAAGACTTCAAACGATGATGAATTTGCTGTTACAGTGATACAGCATGAACAGCTTTTATTCAACGATGAAGCAGAATTCCCGCCTCTCCTGAAAAGCTTTTATTTTCTTTACACTATGAATCTCCCTTCTGCTCTTCCACCCACTCATTACAGTTAATACATTATCATTTTATAATTTTATTTGTTCTTTGAGAATTTTGTGTCAAGTACTTTGATCATATTCAGTCCTTTCCTAGCTTTACCCAAAATCCTCCTCCTCCTTACTTCTGGTTCCTTTATATTCCGTAACTCATCAAGTTCAAATTACACTGCTTATGTAGTTCAAGATGTGTGACCTTGCATGGGAGTATGGTTGACTTAGCAGAGGGCATTCTCTTAAGGTAAACTAATTTTCACTCTTCCAACAGCTACTAGTCCATAAAAACGCTTCACTTGAATTTGTCTTAGTGTGTGCTTTTCCTCTTCATGCTTGGATATGTCAGGCTTGTGTTTGTACAGGTCTTTTACATGAAGTCCTAATGGCTGTGAGATCATATGTACAATTCCCCTGTTGTGTTCAGTAAAGTCACCCACCAACTCTGGTTTTGATAATGCTTGTGCTCCCTCTTTACAAATGATTCCTGAGCCTTGGGAGTAGTGTAATATAGATGTCCTATAGAGTTTAGACTTATTCAGATTCATATTCTCTGCACTTGACCAGATGTATGTAGATCTCTGGGTTAATTGCTATTAAATAAGACTGATGAAGGTTGAAAGATTTACTCATCTATGAGTATAAAGATAAGTCATTAGGAGTATACCTAACACTATTCCATTTAGCATAATAATAATAGTCATCCTTTCCTGAGTCTTACAGGCTGCTCAGTTATAGGATTGAGGCCCTAAAAATTGTTCCATCCTTAGAATAAAAATTAAATTAAATTTGAAAGTGTTTAGTTGTGGGATGTATATGCCCTAGGGACTTTTAAGGGCCTGAAGACAACCAGGCATCATCCAGTTCAAACTGCTTAGAACTGGTGCCTTGAAGCATGTGCTTCTAACACTTTCTCATAGGCCATGAGGGCCTCATGAGTGGACATTTTCTCATAAGCCATCTTTGGGGCTGCCTGGGGGCCTTGCAACAGAGATGGAGTCCTGATGAGAGATGACTTGGACCTGTGAGAGATGACCATGCCACAGCAGCAGCAAAGAACAGTCCTGGATAGATGGAGGATATAGAAGGCTTGTCCCTTCCCCAAAATAAATTGAGTTTTCTTGTTTTAACTTGTTCCTGTGGTCTGAGTTGTTGCCCTCTGTATCTTCTCCCATTATATTCATGCAACTAATATACCAGTAGTTATATCTTGCCAGGATATTCATTTTGTAGTTCAAAAGCTCACAGTAAGCTAAGACTGGTGACCAACTTTCTCTGCAATTGTTCTCCAGCTTCATGAAAGCTAGATAGTATAGGGAAATGAACATTCCAACAAGGGAGTAAAGCTTGATCCTTCAATCTTCTATGACTCAAATATGTGGTGTCCTCAATTACAGGGCCTTGTTGCAAAGTCTTAGAATGTAACCAAGAATACTAGATATAGCTTGCAGTTTGTAATATAATCACAATTTTTTTAATAACTACTGAAGAAGTAACTCATTCCTGTTAGCCTATAATATCTAGTAGGGGCATGGTTTTTTTCTTGTACGGTAACTCCATTTCATCTTCATATTTATATATGTAAATTATGTAATATATAGTATGTATATGAATATATTTTAAGAAATTCTATGGCAGTAGGTTTCCACATGACTTTTTCAATGGTGTTTAGTGATAGTTTATACCTTCTCAAATTCTTTCATCCCAATGAAAACATAGTTCCTTTACTCAATGCATTTTTCCAAGCTAGTGAGAAAAACAGTATTATAAAATTTACAGGTAAATGGAAGAGCTAAAAACAATTATTCTGAGTGACATAATATAGTCCCCAAAAGACAAATGTCAATTGCTTTCTCTACTTCATAGATATTAACTTTGCATTTTCAGACTTGCATGTTTCAGCTGAAATATCAGTGGGTGTCAGTAAATTAATAAGTGGCCATATGAAAGGACCTGGATTATATAAAGCATAAAGAAGGAGTGAAGAGGAATAGTGAGGGTTATTAGGATCAGGAAGGGTTAAATGAAATAAGGGATCGTTTATCAATAGTACTACCTAGATAATGATTATGCTCATGTTTCGCTGTATTACCTGTACTAGATGTGGCTCACAGAAATCATGTGATGGGTTTTACAGCTACCAGTAGATCAATTATAACTCAAAATTAAGGATGCAAGTGTTACTTATGCAAGATCTAATTAATGACTTATTGCTATATTAAGAGATTCATAAGGCAGGAAGCTTTTCGAACTTTGGGAACTGCATCTTCAATCATCTCAGTCCCAAGATACCACCCCATACTTTTCAATCATGCCTCTAAAATTCTTTACACCAGATAAGTGCATAGGCTTCCTGACTCTTCCTGAGAAATGCTTTGTAATTTTTTCCCTCTGTCAAAGAGTGACCAACAATGAAATACACACCCTATTTTTTCACTTGGAAGATAACATTGAGTATTGATTTCTGAATAATTTGCTTTTAAAATTAGAGTTACCTAATTATCAAGTACAAATATTTTTCATTGCATTTCTGTTTATGTAAAATCTGTCCAAACTCTGGTACATTAGCTCTTAAGGTTGATGGACTTAAGTATCTGGTTTCATCAGAGAATCTTCCACTTTGCTCTACTCTTTCCAACACAAATTCAAAGACCATAGTCACTTCTATCCCCGTGGACTTTTTGGCAAAGTGTTACCTTCAAGTAGGTTTGCATCCAGGGGTTCCCCTAGGAAGAGAAAATAGAAAAGTTCACCTTAGCTAATTAGGAGCATAAGGGGCTGCAACAAAGAATACATGGGAACAAATCATGAGAGAAGGAGACGATTGAGTGACAAGAGCAACAAAGAGAGAGAAATAAAAGAAAAAGATGGAGATCTTAATAGAGGAAACCGATGTGGGGTTGAAAGAGTCCAGGTTCTAGGGAAACCTCCAAGAACTCACAGGACATCTCTGGCTAGGTCTTCAACCAATAGTAAAGACGTTGCTTAGATAGGACTTCCCCTATAATCAAATGAATAACCACCTTACGTGCCATCATAGAATTTATATCCAACAAAGAACAGAGGTAGAGGCAGAGATCCATGGCTGAGCAAAAGCACTGGGCTGACCTCCCGGTCCAGTTGAGAGTCGGGGAGGACAGTCTATATGAGCCAGGTTATAGGGACAATGAGGAAAATTCCCACAGTGCTGACTGGCTGGAGCTCTGGGAGGAAGAGTCAAGAACAGTCACTTGGGAACCACTGGGAAAAGGAATCAGGCCCTCCAAGGATAGGCAACTGTCCATCGACTTGAGCATTAAGTGGAGCCTTGAGGGGAGAGATCAGATTGTGCTTCTGCTCATGGGCTGGCGCTTCAAAGCCCATTTCCTTCAGAGGAACACATAACCCAGTCCTGATACTAGGATGAGGGAATCGGACTTGCCCGGAGTGGATGCTGAGCTGATCCACCTTGGGACTTCTTGCCCTTTTGGGGGAGGGGATGGGGAGGAGGAAGGCTGAAGGCTGACTGGGAGGGATTGGGAGGGAAAAGAGAGGGGAAATTAGGGTATACATAGAAAGGCTTTATTTTATATAGAGAAAAAGAAAAAATCATACCTTCAGTCATCTGAAATTTCAGATCAATAAATTCTGTAATTTATGCTACAAAAAAATAAAGTCATTTTCTTTTCTATTCTTAGATACTCCTTAATCGAGTGTTTTACTTTTGGATGTAGTTTCTCATTTTTCTCTTCCTTAGTGTCCTTCATTCTTAAAAAAATCACATTGTGGACTATTTTTCTTTCAAATCCTGGCTTCAATGTAAATTTTCTAAATACTTTATATTGACAAGTTATCTTAACAAATTATGTGTCTAAAGTAATTTAAATTCCAACAATAGCTAACTCAATATTCAATAAGAATTTGGATGGACAAACATAAACAAAATTATAAAAGATAAAAATTAGGGTTTTAAGCTGTCCATTCTTTACTTGGGAAACCTTGTTCTCTGCCCAACTCTAACTAGTTCTATCTTCTTATATTTTTATTCCTGAAAATTTATATCATTTGTTTCAATCATCTCAACTTTTATTATATTCTGAGGGAAGGCTAGCCATTCTTACATACAAACTTAGGTGGAGACAGAATGGCACTGAGAGTTTCTATAGAAGTATATGTCTAGTTGCCTTATAATATTTTCATTAACATTTATCTCTCTCAGATAAGTTTATATAAGTCATGGGTTATACTTCAAGACCTTGTGAGTGTCTTGTCATTGTTATATTGACCACGGCTCGACAGAGTCCAGGCAAAATGTTAATAAGATGGTAGTTTGTAGGCAGATCTCAGAAGTATTCTTTGAGGCCATAGTAATTGTTTGAGCAATGTTTCGAAAGATGTAATGGAAACAGATGGGTACTGTATTTGTGGGAACTTTTCTCATAATTCCAATACTGTAAAGAAAATCCTTTGAAGGTGGAGTCTATATATAGAAACAATGAAGTACAAGATAAAAAGCAATATAGAAAACAATACCAATGTTTCTAATTTATTTTATGCATTTATGGGGGAATGTAGGCCATGTGCATAAGGGTAACTATGAAGATTAGAAGACAAAATTGGATCCCTTGCAATTAATTACAGATATTTGTGAGACACCCAATATGTGAGTGATAGAAATTGAGCTTGTATTTTTTTTCTTATTCACTGAATCATGTCTCCAGCCTTAAGTTTTATAATTTTTGAATTAGTCACAAAGCCACCAAATCTTTTAGTAAATCAACATATATATATATATATATATATATATATATATATATATGTGCTAGAATAGGTGCCATAAAATTAAAGATAAAGAACCTGTGTCAGCTAAATGCAAGAACACTGAGATATCTCTTCAGTTCTGTAATCTTCTTTATTCTTATACTTGTCAGTGCCTGTGCAATAGAATTTTAATCAACACAATGCTTATCTGAGTATATCTATCAGAATATTAAGCAAAGATAAAACTAACAACAATAATAATACGTAGATTAAAACATGATGCCTTGTATACAGCAGAACTTCAAATAGAATTTCTTATCTAGATTTTCCCAGGGGTGTATCATGAATCCTGCACATTAGCAGTTATGATCATTTTTTTTACAGCATGGATAATTTAAGTCTTATAAAGATTATAAACATACAGTGGCTGACAGTATATTTTAACCATGTGTAATTGTTCATTTTTTGGCTGCTGACTAGAATAGAATAATTGGTTCAGCCCTTCATAATTTCTATGTAGTATCCATGACCACAGATACATTGGTACAACCACACTACTGCATCTTTTCCTTCTCGTTTTACCAAGGAATTAATGTGGATAGAAAGGCAGGAAAATTCACAGGGCTATAGGAAGATAGAGAAGGCTCTCACTCTGATCTCTGGTGAAGCTTCTAGCACAGTAGAATCAGGAATTTCATCATGGTTAACAACTACTTAAGGCCTGGCTTTTCTTCCTTCTCTCCTGAAACCTAGCATTTTTTTTTTCCTTTGGCATTTTACCAGAAACCTTTGGGACAATTCTAATGGTTCCTGGTTTTACTTTATCAGATTTTAATGCCATCCAAGGAATCTCCAGAGCTACACTGTAGTCTTAGTTATCAAAACAGTGAAAAGAAAGAAAATGTTTTAAAGCAACATTTGGAGATTTACAGCTAATGCTAGGACAATTAATTGTGATATCCCCATGTCTGGACACATATGGGAATGACTTATACACCCTCAGCACTTTCTCACCCTTATCCACTGTGCTTAAAGTCTATTTTTTTTTTGAAATACCATTTTAATAAAGTCTATTCAGTCTCAGAGAAGCCCACAGCTATGATCTCAGGTATGCTTTGGGTTCTTTATCTTGGGTGCTTTTCTTCTTATTTTTAAATAACATCCAATCTTTGTTTCATGTTTTTCTCAGTGTTGAAGCCAGGAATCCCAGGTTTAAGCTTCCTAAATATGCTTTATGAGTTTAACTTCCTAAAATAGGAAGAAAATAGCTCATGCTGCCTAAGGTGACAGCATCGAGCTTCGCCTTGGTAATCTCACTGCTGACAGATCCAGCCCTACTCTATTTATTTAATTGCTCAACTGCTCCTTCACTTCAGTGTATATCCCTGACCACATGTTGATTGCTTTACATTCACAGAAAAATAGAATAACATAATTTCTATTAACTCCACTTTTTCGTCTATTTAATGGAAATAATAAAATTATCTTATTGGGAGGATTATTGGAAGATTACTTGGGTTATTCTTCCATCTGCACAGAGGCTGCACTTTTATCTACTGCTGTCTTTGTTAGTAATTGCAGTTCCAGTGTGACTGGCAGGCTTCTCTGTCAGAAGTGTGGAAAGAATTCTGTTCCCATAGGCACCAGTATGTTGTTGCTGACAAATAGGGCTATTAGCTATCATTTTATTTATCAACAAGAATCAGGAGTCAAAGGCTGGGGTGAAAACCTCATAGCTCAGAGAAGTTGAGTAGCAACAAGTTGAGCTTTTCTCTTTGCTGTTGTCTCTTAAAGAGGGCGCTCTTTGGCTCCACCAAAACAAACAAACCAAAAAAAAAAAAAAAAAAAAGAAAAAAAAACCCTCATGACATATCCCTCTCATTCTTCCACTTCCTGTGCTCCTCTCTATGATCTTACAGTTACCCCCTGACTATCCATGAGTACTTTCAGTCAACTAGTTTCTAACTTGGCCTCCTATGTAGAGGCTTCTAAGGGGCCTGGACAACAGCCTAGCCTCAGCCAGGGTAAACTGGTCATAACTAGTGCCTTAAGACATGTGCTTCTAAGAACTTCCTCATAAGCCAACCTGGGGTCCAAATCTGGAGCCTTGATGAAAGCAGAGTTTGCATACAACATTCCTAGACTAGCAAGAGATTGCTACCATAGTCACAGATGTCAGTAGATCAAAGCCTTTTCTCCTGACTGTGAGGAGCGTCTGGGAAAAATATTTAAGGTTTTCCACTCCATAATAAATTAGTGTTGCCAATTTCAACTTGTCCCTGGAGGCTGTCGTTGCTCCTCTACCCATCTTTTCTCCCTCCCTCAAAGGGAAGTAACAGAGCCTGAGCATAGAGACTCCAAACTAGGGTCACTGCAACATGTTGATGGTAGCATTGTGGGGCTTTGTGTCTTTGCTATTGATTATATCTGATTTGGGGTCATTTATGCTATTGCTTCAGTCTTCTTTTTGGCTGTTTTATTTTGCCAGATGTTGTCTTCACTATTCTGGCAAGAGTGACTGCCACCTTCCCCATTCTGCTTGCTGTTATTTGGATCTGTGGCTCCTTTCTCTCAGCTCAGTGTAACTGTGACGTTCTTGCCACTCAGAGATATTTGGTAAGATGGCCACTCCTTTTGTGTATTCTGTCTTAATCTTCTGAGGCCTTATTTTTCTTTTTCCATTGTTTTTCTGTTTTTATTTGTCTAAGTTGTTAGAGGCATACAAAATTCCTGCCTAGATTCATCCAACTTTTCCACATGGGAGCTGACCACTGATAGGAAAATCGGCCAATCCAAAAGTCTTCTGGACATTGCCACTTTTTTCCACATTCATCTATGATGACTATATTTCTTAATGGCAGGCCAGTTAGGGGCCTGGCAGACATAGGCATGGATGCTATTATATTAAAGAAAAACTAAAGCACTCACTCTGTTTTCCATATTGGGAGTTTAAGCCTGGTCCTCCATTTAGCAGAGTAGGAGGGTAACAAGATTAAACAATTAAAAAATAACTACCTCTTCCATTCAATGGAAAGACTTGATGGCAATAAAGATGCCTTCCACCCAAGCGCCCAAGTGCCTAGAAATTTCTGGGGAAGAAACACATTAAAGGACATGGGTAAGATCCTATAACTGATGACAGAGCTTTTTTTTTTTTTTTTTTTTTTTTTGGTGTTATTGACGTGCATGAAAATTTGGGCCTAACAGATTGTACTCCTATACAAACCCCACATCCCCAATCCTAAGGGTCACTCTCCACTTGAGGTTGGAAATTGTTAAAAAGCTGAGCAAGCAAGCAAAATGCTCTCATTTTTGTTTTCCCCCAAAAGTTAGGCAAGTTCCATTTTTTTTTAGAAGATGTAAGGGCAATAAATAATTAGATAGAGAAGATGGGACTGTCATGATTGGACTTTCACATACCAATGCCTTTTCTCCATCTCATTATATAGTGATATTGGACATTAAGGTTTGCTTTTTTCAAATTCCCTTGACATCTCAAGATAGAGGACTTTTTCCCTTCCTAGTATGGGAGCCTAATATGCATAAGCCAACTAACAGGTAGCAATGAACAGTTTTGCCACAAGGAATGAAAAATAGTGTAGCTATGTGCCAACTTTATGTTGCACAAGCTCTGGTCAAAGTTTCTGAAGACATCCCCTTGGTACATAATATGGATGTTCTATTACTGGCACATCCTTATTCAGCCAACTTATAACATGTTTAATTAATGCTCCAGGATTTGGCCTCATTAAGCTTGACAGTGGCTCCAGATAAGGCTCAGTTAGTGTCTTACTTTTCCTTTTGAGATTTGTTATTGCCAAGCATAGTTATCCTCAATCCTACATTTAAAAGATAAATATTCATTAGCAGAACTGCAACAGTTATGTGGGCTTGCAAATAGTCTTAAAACCTTATTGCCTATTCTAGAACAGGAGATGAGGAATTTGTTTTCACTCTTAGTGGGTCCCACATGTCTCTCACAGAGGACAGAGCTTAATCCAAAAGCAAGGGATGTATTACAGAATATGCTTACCATATTATTCACCACCATCTTGCAGTGCCGTAGGCCTGAGCTGCCTCTGCTAGAAATCATAGTTTAGAAAGTTAAACGATTTTTAGGGATGCTTTGGCAATTTGGCCCCTTGTTATGGATTCATCAGGCCCATTCTGACTTACATAAAGTGACTTCCAAATTTGATCAAACGTTTCACATGGGACTGAAGGCCTGAATTTTAACTCAGAGGACACATGGGAGAGAACAAGATAAATGCATTCTTCCATTTCCTTTAAGGAATACTCAGGCATTATGGACTGATTCCATTTCCTTCCAGAAAATTGTTGCTGAATTTACTGGCACAATTGACAACCGTTTGCCAAAAAGTAAGATTTTTGCCTGAGTTCTCATCTCTTCCAATTGAGATTCCCATTTATTCAGCTCCCTCCTTGAGTCCTATCCACATGCAACATTAGCTTTCTCAGATCTTACAGATTATGGTCTTCTCATTCAAAGAAAGGTAAAACAGATTAGACATATGTGATTCCCAATTCTGGTTTCGAGCAACTGGGAGGATTGTTAGCCCCTTTTAAAGTTTTAGTGAAATGTCAAAATGAGCCTGTTAATATTTTTTTCAGACAGTCAATATGTGTTCCAAGCTGTTCTAGTATTGGTCTTTTCTAGAATAAAGGATACCCTTAAGCCTATGACCAATAACACGTTTCTAGGACAAGATGCATTAAAAACTAAAGAGCTGAGTCATGATAGTTGTCTCATATTAGATTCTAATTCAAATTACCAGGAATATTACCTCAGGGAACTGAAATAACTGACACCCTTATACAGAGAGCTACAATTAATTTACTAGAACAAGCTAGAATATTACATCAGCAGTTTTATTTATCACCTCAAGATTTACATAAATTACTCCCACAGTTGCAAATTTCTCAATGCAGACATCTATCCAGAACCTGTGCCACTTGCACCCCACTGGCCCCTCTAGGTCTCCTATAGAGCATGGCAATCAAACCATGATGCCTGATGCCTAATGCTATATGGCAATGAATGTGAACCATTATGCTCCATTTGGTAATTTTAGGTATGTACATGTAATGATTGTTCTAGGTTCATTTTTGCCTTAGCATTGCCTGGAGAAAAGTCTTCCAACATTATAAAGGCAATTAAGTCAGCCATGCTAGTAATGGGAGTACCCAGGGCCTTTAAAACTGACAATGGCCCTGCTTATGTGCAATAACAGCTTATTAAATTCCTAGCACCCTGGAATATATCTTATACAACAGGGATCCCTTACAACCCACAGGAACAAACCGTTGTGAAAAGAACTAACAGAACTCTTTTTTGTAATATTTTTTATTACAATAAAGTCATATTTTTTATCTATGTATACCCTTATTCAAGCTCCCTTCCCCCTCTCACCCGTTCCAGTCACTCTCTCTTCTCCACATCACTTTATCTCCTCCCCAGAAAGGGCAGGAGGCCCCAAGGTCTCAATGTGGCTAATTGAACTCTTAAGGAGCTTTTGACAAAGATATTATCACCAGAAACTAAGAGAGATCCTAACTGGCTCTGGTGGAAGTTCTCTTTCACATTAATTTTCTCAGCTTTAATGAAGCTAGATTGAGCCCTGTACAAGCACTGGGCATAATTGCCCAAGGATACACCACTGCCGCTTGTCAGTTGGGGAGACCCAATTTCTCTCCAATGACAGTCACTGTCCCCCCTATTGACCTGAGGGAGAGGGTACACTTGTGTTTCTCCACAGGGTGTCACAATGCCAATATGGGTTCCCTCCAGAGATGTTCAGCCAGCCATGGATCAAGAAATTCTGGCCATAAAGGAATGCCCATATGGGTATTGTATTTTTTTCCTTGCTGTTTTAATTCCCCCCACTTTGGCTGAAGATTTATGGACACTTGTACCATTGCCCCTCATCTTTTTACCTTTGGCTGTTGACTCTCCCACATTCCTGAGTTTATTTACCACTAATGTGAGCTTCAGACTGCCTGTTATGAAATGATAACTATAATGCAGAGAGTAAAAAATACATACATGGCCCATGGAAGGAGTACATTGTTTAACCCTAAATGCCTCTTTTAATGGTCCCTATGTGAATTTATACAAGATGACCACAGGAGATCCTCATGGTACTTCCACAAGTGGAACTATGTTGGGCCCTGAAGTACTCGCCACTCTTTCCTCCATTAAGAATGTTTTAGAGTGCTCCAAAATAATTTGTCCATCGTTAGCTCAATATGCAAATGTGCTCAGCTTTTCTACCTTGGTGAGCCTTCCCATTCCTTGGGAACTTAGTCAATCACTACTGTCTTCCTAGTCATTTCAGGATTTTCCAGTATAACTTGATAAAAATTGTTTTTTAAATCAAAATTATATGTATACACTTGGCTTAGAAAGGCATACTTTGATAGATACTTCAAAAACTACCCCATATTATTTAAGAGGCCCCTTAAAATATAGATGTGATCCCATTATGGGCAATTGGTTCTTATGCAGCCCATCCAACCACCCTGATATGCATTGCCTGATGATTTTAAAATATGGCAGTTTCTATGATGGGACTTACTCCCATGAGAAAAAAGATATAGACTAGGAAAAGTAAGAGTGAAATCAACTCACAATGTTAGTCAGAAAACCACCTTGATTTGTGTCCAGCCACCATTTTTCTTCCTGGTAACTAAGGCCTCTACTATAGATAACGTTCTTGCTTGTTCCCAAGAAGTTTGCTTTCTAACAGCTTGCTGTCAAGAATATTCAGAAACAGCTCTATTAATGAGGGCATACTTGTGTAGCTGCCATTTGGGTCTCTGTTGCTAATGCTACTCACTTTCATGCTATTTATCATTATGGCTCAGACCCAATTGACAATAATAATTAGAGAGAAAGAGGTTTTTAAATTACAGCTGCCATTATTACTGTAATACTGCTAGCCTTGGGAGAAGAAATAGCGAGAGCATTCTCGTTGACTCAAACCGATGCCACAACTGAAACCTTGAATCAAATAGCAACTCAGTCTGCTGAGGTATTACATGCCCAGGAAGCCATTAATCAACATCTCCATCAGGCCACACATATATTACAACAGCAAATTGATCTTACAGCTGAAGAATTATCATTGGTAAAAGACATGTCATTATTAGCCTTTGATAAAAGATGATTTGTCTCATGCTCTATAGGGTCTCCAATATTTTATTAGAGAGAAACCGTCTGGCACAATATATAAAAGGAATCTGGTCAGGTAAGTTCTTTAATTATCCCTTCCATCTTTACTCAGTAACAAATCCATCAATTAAATGTAACTAGGATGCCAGTCACGACCCTAGGAACTGATTTCCTGACTAACATATGGAACTATCTTAAAAAGTTGTTGGCCCTTCCTGGATCTTTATATATGCATTGTTGGGCAAAGATGATATTTTCAATTCTTCTTTTAAGTGTCTCCTACAGCATATTCTCTAGCAAAGAATCACCACCAAAGTTACCTCCAGGTTTTAACAGCTCTTAGACACTCAGAGCAAAGCCCTTTTAGTGAGGTAATGCATGCATGGTTTACCGAGATTCAAAAGCCTGCTGCCTAAGTCCTCCACTCTATGTATGATGCAATCCAAACTAATACAGGTGTAGTCCAAAATGCTTAGCCCTCTTGAGGTGGGGTCCACAAGCTCAGGGCAAAGCACCTTGGCTCTCACTAAGAATGTCCCATAAATAACATAAAATAAAAGAGTGTGTATGTAGAGGCTTTTAAGGTGCCTGGAGTCTAGCCTGGCTTCAGCTAATGCAAATTGGTGATAACTAGTGACTTAAGACATGGGCTCCTAAGCACTTCTGCATGAGCCAACCTGGGGTCTTCTTGGAGCCTTGAAGAGAATACAACATTCCTAGACCAGCAAGAGATCAGCACCCACAGTCACAAATACCAGCAAATCCCCTGGTTGGGAGGAGGGTCTGAGAAAAAGTATTAATAATACTTTTGGCTCCTCCATAATAAAATTGGACTTGTTTGTTTCAACTTGTCCCTGCCACTGTGTCCTGCTCTCTGAGCCATCTTTCTGCCGTCCCCCAAGGTGATATAGCAAAATCCTGAGCATAGAGGCAACCCTGACTCCGGACCACAAACCAGGGCCACCACAACACTCCTGACCCAAGCTTGACTTTATTTTTAATTTACACAAGTAAAAACTTGGGGTTCAAAGTGTGATTAAATATCCCATAACATTTATACTCTTAAAGCCACTAGGAAAATGCCTAACTCCTAGCCCCAGCCATATTCAGGAAGTGCCAGAAGTTATGAGTATGGCTCCAACTGTTATTACAAACACATAAAACTTATCTTACCTAAAAAGGTTTTCAAATGTACTTTTTTCTTTCTTATAGGATAATTATTAGATTTTTTACATTAACAGTTGAATTAATATAGTTTTTGATTCAGCATTAAAATAAGTTATTTCTCAAAATATATACTAGTTACTCAGAACAAGTAAGTAAAAAGTTTAGATTGACTTTAAAGGGGGATATTGTTCGCTCCTGCAGCTACCACCAGTTGCCTGCCTCTGCGGCCAAAGCAGTTACATTGTCACCTGTCTCCAGGTGAATTCCCACATCACCTCCACATTTAGAAGCATCTTCCAGGCATAGCCAGCCCTCTGCCTCTCTCCTCTCTCTTGTTTCTTCTTGGCTCCTCCTTCCATCCTTGCTTCTCCTTTTCTCTCTTCTTTCTTCTTTTCCTCTTGTCTGCCTGCCTCTCTCATAGACCACTCTGACATGACCTTTTCATTCCCACTCCCAATATACCTCTTGCACATGGCTTATTTGCTTAGTGGCATATCTTGGCAGGGGGCACCAAAAGTTTGCTACTTTTGCTTCTCTTTTATTTATCCTTTCAGATATATGTTACAAGAGTTATACAAATTAACCAATATTATTATATTTGATCCCTAGTACAGGGATATATAAACTGTTACAGTAAATAAAATTAATATTTACAATTTTATATTTTAGTTAAAATCTTCATATTTAAATGCATATATTAAAATGTGTTCAATGATTTATTAAAAAGGTTTTTATTGTTCTTACATCAAGCATTCTCTGTTTAGCTCTGCTAGCAACTCTGTCAAATATGCTACTTTCAGGGTTTATAATTTTTCTATATATTATTATCTCTTTTATGGATATTAATATACAAACCTTATAGACACTATTTTTTTAAAAACTTTATTTATTTATTTGCCTTGGTGTTTGCCTGGAACTGGAACTACAGACAGTTGTTAGCTGCCATGTGGGTGCTGGGAATTGAACCCGGGTCCTCTGGAAGAGCAGAGGGTGCTCTTAACCGCTGAGCCATCTCTCCAGCCCCTTATAGACACTATTTATGAAAAAGATATGCCACATTGAGACTTCCCTAAAGGGTTTCCTATTCACAGACAATTTATCTTTGCTTTCACACATTATCACCTTTATCAGTGACACATAACCACCACTACAGTAACAAAGAGGAATATTAGTCCATAATGTACTGAGAAATGCAGCCATATCACACCTGGATTCACAGGTGCTCTAATTTCAGTCATATCTCTTATTACCTATATCAGAGAACATATTGTTATCATCCTAAACCAATCTAAGTCTCTGTCAGTTCTAGTTTGGGTGCCAAAAATATTTAGTACTTTTGCTTTCTTTTTTAATTAACGTTTTTTGATAATTTTTGCATACCAACCACAGTTTCTTTTCCTGTTTTCTCCCCCTACTTCTCTTCTAACTTCCCCACCCCATCTACTCTTTCCCCTTCTCCATTCAGAAATGGTAAGACTTCCCATGGAACTTCAAGTTGAGACAGGACCAGGCTTGTTCCCCCGCATCAAGGCTGAGTGAAAAGTTCCACCATATGGAGTAGGTTCTAAGTGGCCAGCAGGTCCTGGTCCCAAGTATAGAAGCCCCACAAACAGACCAAGCTATACAACTGTCCCTCACATGCAGATGGTCTAGGTCAATCTCATGCAGTCTCCTTAGCTGCCAGTCTAGAATCTGTGAGCTCCCAAAAGCTCAGGTCAGCTGTCTTTATGGGTTTACCTCTCAACATCTTGACCCACATTCCTCATATAATTCTTCATCTCTGTCTTTAATTGAACTTCCGGAACTCAGCCCAGTGCTTGGCTATGGATCTCTGCATCTACTTTTAGCAGTTACTGGATAATGTTTTTAGGCAGTCACAAATCTGACTATAGGAGAAGGCCACTTCATGCGCCATTTCCACTATTTCTAGGAGTCTTAGCTGGTGTCATCCTTGTGGATTCCTAGGAAATTCCCAGGCCTCGGGTTTTTCCCCTAACTCCATAATGGTTCTTTCTATCACTATGTCTCTTTAGATATCAACTTAGAGAGGAGACAGATGTGCAATAATGTTTCAAACTGTGAGCAAAATGAACTGACTTGTTCTGTTAATAATATCTGGGAGCAACTCGAAGATTACATGAGAATTCCTATTCAAGAGTGGTGTAGCTTCAAGTTTCTCAGTTCTGCCTTGCCCTGTGGTCCAAATGAATCTTTCTCACATATGGTCCTACAGCCATTATAAAATAATTACTCTCAGGTTTATATTAATTACAAACTGATTTTTGGCTCAGGATTATTACCGACTCATTCTTACATCTTAAAGTAACCCATTTATATGAATCTATGTATCACCATGTGGTTTACCAGTACTTATTCATATTGTTTTTTGGCAGCTGAACAACACCTGCTCTGACACAGCCTTTCTTTTTCCTCTACCTCTTTTGGATTCCCTACCTTGCTCTCTTTAGTCTTGCCATAGACCAGAACAGCTTTTTATTAATCAATGGCAGCAACACATATTCACAGTGTACAAAAAGACCATTTCACAGCAGAAGAGGATCTGCTTGCTGTTGTAAGTCTTTCAAGGTTCCACTTCTTGAAAGTCCCACAGAACTTCCCATTACTTTTTCCCAGAACAATTCTCCAAGAACAAGAACCTTTGGGGAGATACAAATCTCACCAAAAAAGACATATGGATATATATATATATCTTGCACGAATTTATACAGCTAGTAGACACATGCTTGGTGATCAGAAAGAAAACTAATCAAGAATATTATTTTTACATTTTAAACACATTTCAGTAATAGTCAAAAATTCTAAGATTTTCACTCTAAAAACTTTATTTCTTCTATAAAATATTAAGCATATCAACAGGAGATACAATATTAAATCAGTGACTATTTTGATATAATTCAGATATAAAATATAAAAACTGCATATATCTGTGTGCTCTGATGTTGAGAAACCAATGCAAAATATGAAGACTTTTGGGTGCAGTTTATATTAGAAATATGAGACTCATAAAATTCACTTTTTTTTTCAGCATAGCTTTCTGACATAGATATTTGTTGTGGATTGGAGTTTTACATTAAATGATGTTATCAAAATGGTGAATCTAACCAAATCCAAGCTGTCCTATCCTGCCTTTTTTTAGCTGTGTGTGAAAAGATGAGATCAGACACCATTCTCTGCTATTTCATACAGAACTGTGCTGCTCTTCCAAAGATAGACTTTTGTGAAGAATTTATTTGCAAGCTGTGAGAATCCAAAACACTTTCTGTAAATAAATCTTATGTAGGATATTTTTGAAACATAGTTAAGGGTTTTATAAAGTTTACATTGGTTGGGCCCATAACAGAATTAAAGCAAAAATGGGACAAAAAATATAAAAGTATAGCATATAATTTATAGATTCAAAGCAAAATTAATTACTGAAACTATCAAGTGAGTGATTTATTTAAAGATGTTTATAATTTGGCTTGAGTTTTAAAATGAATTGTAATTGACCAAAAGTTACTGTTAGTAAATACATAAGAAAAAGCTTTATGTGTATCTTAAAGTACTTGTTATAAAAACATTGTTTTGTAGATAAAATAAAATCACATTATTGCGATAGTTTTCAAAATCATATTGATCAGTTAATGAATACACAGAGCCATGAGCATTCATGACACACAAGTTAAAGAAAGTTACTGACCTTAGTTATGGTAATTATAAGAATTCATGTATCAGTCAAAAGGCCATTATTAATCTTCTGACATTTGTTGCTTCTACTTGTGTGAACAAATTTTTCATCAATTATCAAGTATAATAAATCAAATGGGTCATCTGTTCTTGTCAGTTAAATGTCTGCAGCTACTCACCAACTATCTGGTTTAAAACAGCAATTACTTATTATTCATACTTCTCTGGTTTGGAGTGATAAAATGTAGACCTCTTGTACACTGGCTTCAGAACTCAGTTGAGTCTACAGCCTTTTGGGGGTTTTGTTAACTGATTCAAGGTGGCTATGTGCTGATGTTGACTGTGTGATTAAGCTGATTCTATCACTATAAGACCTCGTTTGCTTCCTTTATGAAGTTTGGGCTTCTCCTATATGGCAGCTAACTTTTAAAATTATTTCTTTTATTTTTGAAATCATAATATTATTACACCCTTTCCCTCTTCCCTTTCCTCCCTCCAACTACCCCCATATACTCATTCCTATTCTCTTTCAAATTCATGACTTCGTATTTTTATCAATTGTTGTTACATGCATGTATGCATTTGTATATGCGTATATAGTCCTATATATGTAATTAAACCCAGCTTATTTCATGTCATTACCAGTATGTATATTTTCATAGGTGATTATTTGGTTGTTGGATAAGCAATTAGTGTGATCTTTCCTGGGGAAAAAATATTTCTCTTTCTCAGTGTTCACTAGTTGGCTGTAATTTTTTTGTGCAGTGTTGATTCCTGGAGAGATAGATCAGCTTACAACTAGTATCACAAGACAAGAGACATTGTACCTGACTTTTGATAAAAGTCATTTCCTCGAATAAGGCTTATTTATTTTTTATTTATTTTTTGTAACAGAGCTGTCAGCACCAAAATTGCTCACAAAACTTACTTTTAACAGTTAAAGAGTATTACTTCTGGTACTTTAAAAGCAGTGATGAAGAGAGTTTTAAATTCAAGGTCAAAGAAGCTTGATTTAGTCGTTTGCTGCGAGAAGTGGTATTTATGTACCATAAAGAAGACATTCACCAGTTCAACCTGGGGATGTTACTACACATATGAATTATTTAATAGACTTCATTTTATTTATTCTTTTTCCAGTTTACAGCAAAACTGGGTAGAAAATAAAGAGTTTTCTACCACCTCCACCCCAGTTCTATACCAGCACAGCTTCCCATACGATAAATACTTTTCCATTACAGTGGTGTACTTGGAACAATTTATAAGTGGACATTGCTACATCCACATCACCCCAAATCCATATCCTGTATTAAAATGAACTCTTGGTGTTGTTCATCCTATTGAACCAATTTATAATATCAACTATCTATAATTATAACATAATATTGAAAAGTTTTATTCCCTAAAACTTTTATGTTTTATTTCATCTTTTCATAAAGTTTTGATGGGGAATTGAATATAAACGCTTAGAGGATAAAATAAAGATTAAACTGTGCCTATTAAAGAAAATTAAAGTTAATAATTAATAATATAAAATGTTTAACTTAAAAAAAGTCTGTCACATAAATAGAATCAGTGAATATCTTTCTCATAAGGCAGATGCAAAGAGAATTGATTATTACTGGAAGTTACCTCTTTAGTATTAAACTTCATTAAAAATGTTTAAACAGCAATGATAATATTACAAAGTACTAAGTATATTCATGAGCTTTGTAAGCATTAACTCATCTAAAATATCTAATTTTTGTCAGATTATGGCAGTCTTATATTCCTAGCCACATATATAAATGGTATATGTATTTGAGATGGAAAAAAATTAAGTAACTTGCTTGCCAAAGATATGGTAGAGCAAAAATATAAATTTAAACTTTAGCTTTGAAAGCCTGGCTCACACTTCTGTTTTACTATGCAGACACTAAAAGGAAAAAAAAGAAATAAAGAAAAGACAAGAATGAAAGGAAGAAAAGAGGGGAAGAAGAAACAAAGAAAGGAAGAAAGGAAGAAAGAAAGAAAAGCCTTTCATTGTAGGTCAAATGGAATAAACATTGTTCAATTTCTTGCTCTTCTGTACTAAAGTGCATTTGGTGAATTATTTATTGGGTTTTCAGATATTGTTTTTCCATATAGAGGACTATATGCAGGAGGACTCATTGTTTTCTACTACTATTTTCCAATAGGACAAAGCAGTGTCCTTGGAGGAATAACTTTGTCTAGACTAGGTTAAGAATTAGGAACTTCCCTATGGAAGAGAGTAAGGAAATAGATCTCAGAGCAACCATGGCATCACTAATGATAACAGGACATTCAAAAGCTCACAGTACCAATTATAACAGAGTCCAGCAGGAAAACTAAACACGTTGAGCCAGAAAATACATGATATACCATTACTCAAATAATTAATACTTATGAATTTGCACTGATATCAAGTAAATAAATAATAAGATAGAATAAACATCAGATGTAAGTTCGAATACTCTATTAGTAGAATAGTTCCTATCACTCTAGAAAATATGATTAATTCAAGCATCTGTTGAGCACGGGCTAAATAACTTCTAAATAAAGCACTATAGAAAAAAGATCAAATGGAGGTTGACATAAAAGAGATAAAAGTGAGTTTTCCCAGTGATAACTCATTGGCTTACAATATTCTCCCAACACTGCAGTGAGAACATATCACCAGAAAACACTAAAGAAGTGCAAACTGTGAGACAGTCTATTGAATACCTGATCAGTATCTTCAACAGTGTTAACTCTAAGAAAGAACAAACTTCGTCACAGACCAGAGAAGAGAGAAGCATGAAAAAAACATCCATTATGGTCCCCTGCTTTTTACTCTGCAGCAGAAAAAAAGATAACAGTGTCATAACTAGTGAAATCTGAGGGGAATATAAATCACATAATAATTAAGTTCACTTTTAGTTTTAAAACATATACCATAATTTTATAAGTGGTTAACATAAGGGAGCTGGGTGAACCTTTAAAAGAATATACCGGTTTTAAAAACTACCCCCATTTTTTTAATTAGAACACTAACATAGCACAACATACATTTAAACAACATATTCTTCATGAGAGCAATGCATAAACAAAAGAAACATGAGAAGAAAAAACTTTCTAAAAGGCAATAAGCTGTGATCATTTCTCAGTTTAGAAATAGTGACCTTTTTCTCTTAATATCTACCTATAGTTTTGAGTGACCTATAGTGAACATATTTGATTTTCATAACTAAAAATGTGATAATGAAAAAAATGTAGTATAAACAGAGCTTATGAAAAGGATTTGAGAGAGTTCTTGGAATGTTAATTGAATCAAATAAGAATGTTAATTAATTTTTTAAGTAGTTAATAAGGAGTGCCATGTGATGTATGATAGCTGGGCGAGGCATCTGGAGGATGCAAATTAGTTTCTGTGTCTTATGTTCCTCACTTTTGAGAAGAAAAAAAAAAGCCTTAGAATTGTTGATGTCCAATTCTTTCTGAAGCAGGACTTGACTGTTCAAGTTGTTGAGTTAGTCTGTCTTTCAGGTTCTTTGCCTGGGATCAAGCCAAGAATTCTAAGTACTGGGCTGAACTGGAGTGAAATGTGCCCAACATTAGTGCCAATGTTAGGGTCTTTAATAGAGCTAATTGTCAATGTGACAGAATTAAGAATCACCGAGATATTTGCTCTGACTATGCCTAGGAGGGAGTATCTTGATTAGTTAATTTACATAAGAAAAATATCTTATTGTGAGCCAGACAATTTCATAGGTAGAGTATTTTGAACAGTGGGAGAATAGAGTCAGGTCAGTCACATGCTTTGCTGTTTTCAAGCATTGGAGAAACTGCTTTAAGTTTGAACTGTCTTGAATTTATCCACAAAATGGTCTATACCTTGAACTATTTTATAAAATCAACTCTTTCTGCATTAAGTTGCCTTTGTCAGAGTATTGAATTACAGTAACAGGGAGAGAGACTAAGCCAAGGCCTTACTTACTATTCACACAACTATTGTTAGGCAAGGGTAATACAGTAAGAACTAGTACTAATTGTTTATCACAATGTGGTATATTGTATTGTTCCTCCTGAAAGAGAAGTTGAACTGTAATGATACATGAAACAGCCCATCTAAAAATTAATTAGATGCATTACTTCTTGAAGTAAAATATTAAGATCCAAAAATAGTGAACATCTTACCTACTTGCTTGTTTTTATATGCTGACAAAAATCATTTTCCATTTTCCCCACGAATCATTGTCCAATTTTTCTTCTGTCAATGTCACTATACCTTAGAGTTATGCCTATCTGAGCATCCTTTATACTTTAAAATGTTTCTTTTATCTGTTTCTTTCACTTGCCTGGGTTCTTTGAGGACACCTGCATTAGAATTCTCATCAACAACCAAAAATATTTTTCTAGCATATATTTTATTCACCAAAATTACTACACTGAATTATTTGTATATTATTAAGACAGGTTTACAGTTTTGTTTTAAGGCTCTTGGAAAACAACCAGATTTTAGAGGGTAACATCATATCCTAATATAGAGATAATAAGTTTTAGAAAATCTATTTAAATGGTAAAATGTTTCTTCTTGGCACCATAAAAGCAAAGTATTTATTATTATTCAGTGAAATGCTGGTAGGAGGAGGGAAGTGAATCTGCAAGCTTGTTGCCAGAGTAGCAGGAGATTGATCGACTTGCATTCTTTGCTCCTAATTCTAAGAAATGATGACTTCTTAGGATGTCATTGAGGAGGAATAAAATATTCAGCTTTAATTCAGTCTTTGTCACTTGCTAGGCACAATCTGGAGCCTTTTTTTGTTTATGAATTCACCAAGTCAAATGGGGTGGGTTTATATTCTTCGTATTTCCATTGAAGATATAGATTAGGTAATATCAACTTGCTTCAAGACAAAGGTAAATAGAATCTATCTGATCTTTCATTATAAAATAATCAGATTTCTTTTTTTTTGTGGTTAAACTCTGGCTCATATCTTGAGAAACAATGTGATATTTGCTTGTAAGTTAGACATCTGTTGTATGGCACCACTCCTGGGGAGTTGCGAACATTTACTTACACTAGACAGGGAACTGATAAAAGACCAAAAAGAAAATGCAGCCATCCAAGTTCCTCATGGTGAGCCAATGAGTTTTATTGAAGTACCTTATCAGAATATGAGTGAAGGGTGACTTAAAATAGCATAAATGACTCAAAAACAGTAGCATCTCCAAAAACTCACTCCAGTATGAGTCATGGCCCATGAAAACCGCAAACCTGGAACATACCACACAACATTCATCAGAACAGGTTGTGGATTACCCTTTCCACATGTCTCCATTGGCCTGACGTCTTCTAAATAGTTCTACTGCTCTCCATGCTCGAGATGTCAGCTGGTTTGAAGAAATTCTAGGAATCTTACCTATCTGAAAAAGTATCTCCGCTGTCCTTATTGCTTTTGTAGGCTTGGGAAAGGAGGAGCTTACTGAATCTGATACATTTTAGGACCTTCCTGGATCATTAGGTTTGTTTACTTCCTGAGCTTAAAGAGCTTTTCTAGAGGACTATGTATTTTACCTTCCCTCAGAACATCTTGTTGTTCTTCTTTCATTCTAACACCCTCCAAAAATGACAGTTTTAACCTCCAGGGGATCTGTTTTACAATACTATTTTAATTTAATGATATAACCTGAAGTTTCAAGCTCATGATTCTACTTAGCATTATCTCCCGAAGATTTCATAACCAAATACCATAAGTTGATATTGGGTCACAACATATGAATTTTGGGGAAAAAACCAAACATTTGATTCATATGACATAGCAATGGATCTAGAGATCAGCATTTTGTTTGGAGATCTGTAGATCAAGCCTTTTCTATAGATACTTATAGAAGTTCTATTTTTAAAATAATACAGCCAGATATTTCAGTGGACAAAGTAAGAGTCCCTTTAATAGAATGGTAAAACACAAGGGCATTGTGACTTAAGCTAAAATCAGATAAAAGAAATCAAAATTTGTAAGACAAGATTTGAAAGATTTTTTTTTTTAATTCTTCTAAAACTTGGGTTTATTGCCGGCATGTAGTTGCTTTCATTAGTCAATTTGTATTCATCCTTGTTGATTGTATTTCAGTCTCCCAGGAGTTGCTGGCTCTACATTCTTTGGCTAACACACTGCTTTAATAAAACTGTGTTGAGTATTATGCTTAACAACTTCAGCATTTGGCCACTTTCATGTATTTTCTATGATTAAAAAAGTAGCTCCCAGTGGTAGATCTCAGTGTGCTCCCGTATTAGATGCAGAATGAAATAAAATAAAGGAGCCAACATGACAATTTAACCCTAGGCTGGAGACTCCTCACTGGGGTTTTGCTTTCTTGCATTTGTCTATAAATATTGCACAATACTATGGTTATAAATTAAGTTCTGAAAGTTATATTACCATTCTAAAGAGGCTTTGGAGTGTGTGTATATGTGTGTGGTGTGCATGTGCACATGTGTATGTGTTTTGTGTCTATGTGCATCTCTTTGTATGTCTATATGTCAGTGTATCTCTGTGTCTGTCTCTCTGTGTTAATGTATATGGTAATGATAGGTAAATATTTCTTGAGACATTGTGTGTGTATAGCATAAGAATATATACCGAATTCATTAGCCTATATTTATTGTTCATTTGAATCTTGTTTATTTGTTTCCTTATCTCAAAATGGACATGAAGTAGAAAACAATGAGGGAAAGAATCTCTCATGTGTTTGTTTTTCCTTCTTTAAAACCGTATAAATAAAACTCCCTGTAAGTCCCCCAAACATAAGTTTGATTTTTGTATTGGAAGAAGAAATCTTGCTGTTTTTTAGTATATAAAATATTAAGCTTTAAATATCAAAATTACGTAGCATTAAGGAAAATGATTCAAGCTCATAGTTAGCTTGGTGGTTTTAGATGCAAATTTTGTTCATCTCTCAGCAAACTAGCCTGCCATGTTAACTGCTTTATGAAGCATTTAGACTGAAGCATCATTCAGGGAAAGAATGTTGCCAAATATTTTATAAGATGACTCTTGTCTTAATTAAATCTTACAATCTAAATTTCTACTCTCATAGCTACATAAATGAGAGCATACTATAGCACCCAATGGAAATAACAAAATAAAGCCTCAGATTGCACAATGGAGGAATTCCAGAAATAACAGAAAATAACAAGGTTCACTAAATGATTAAGAATGATTAATGTTAAGCAAGCAAAAGGTCTAAAACCTAGATAATGGGTTTAAACTCAGATGATATTTTAGCTAGAAGATGTTAAAATCTTTCAGCGGCATGTCAGCTTCACTCTGCTTCCAGCTTTTTGCCCAAACATATAATTTGTTTTGAACAAATAATCAAGGGAGATATGAAAATTTGAATGAAAATGGCCACAATAGACTCATATATTTGCATGCTTAGTCTCAGCTGATGAATTGTTTGGAAAGGATTAGGAGGTCTGGCCTTGTTGGAATAGGTGTGTCACAGAGTGTGGGTTTTAAGGTTTCAACATCCCATATGAGGCCAAATCTCTTTCTTCTCTCTCTCTTGCCTATCTCACTCCCCTTTTTCCTCCCTCCCTCCCTTCCACCCTCCCTATCTCCCTTCTTTCTCTGTCTTTGCCTGGTGCCTGTGGATTAGGATATAAAGTTCTCAGCTGCACCATGCCTGCCTACCTGGTGACATGTTCCCCACCATGATGATAATGAACTTACTCCCTGAAATTGTAAGTAAGCCCACAATTAAATGCTTTAATTGATTAATTAATTAATTAATTAAATGCTTTTATTATTATTTAATTAATTGCCTTGGTCATGGTCTTCTCAGCAATAGAATGGAAATTCGAACGAGACCAAAATGAAAACTGTTCACTAGCCACATCACAAATTCCTTACTTACTTTGGTCATGATTTATGATTTCTAGTTTAATGTTTTCTTATTCACTGTTTTGTCAGTTTTCTTGCTCAAGTTTTATTCCTTTAATGCTCTTAAGCCCTTTAGAAAAAAATTCCATTCATGAAAAGGAACAGTTCATGCAATTTTTCTTTAGATTGGTACATTGTAGGCTCATGACAACCAGGCATTTTTCTTTATGCTGATCAAGGGGCTCCCTTATGAGTAACGGCTTTGGATTCATGCTTTACACAGCACGTTCTGTGCAATAGATGGAGTTACCAAAGGAATTAACACTTAATATATAATATTAAGGCCCTCCAAGGATAGCCAGCAATGTACTGACATGGACAGTATTTGGAACCTGGAGAGGATGGATCAGACTGTGTTTCTGTGTGTGGACAGGCACTTTGGAGTCCATTCTCCCCTGAGGAACACCTAACCCAGACTTGACATTACAATGAGGAAATCAGACCTGCCTGGAGTGGATGCTGAGATGATCTACCTTGGGACTTCTTGCCTTTTGAGGGAAGGGATAGGGGATGGGGAAGAGGGAAGCTGTAGGCAGACAGGGAGGAACTGGGAGGGGGAAGAGAGGGAAAGCAGGGAGATACAAGAAAAAAGGGACTTTATTTTGCAAAATAAATAAATAATAAACATATATAATATTAAAATAAAAGCATGTATTAAAGCAGCAAATCATTAACAAGGATTCCTTAGAGATGCTTGTGAAGGATTACAGAAAGTAAATACTGAAGCTGGGGAAAGAGATCAGTAATTGTTGAGAGAGGTTAGGAAGATCAGTCAGTTCAGTGCTGGTTTGTAATTCCAGTGCTGGGAAGACAGAGAGAGCCAGAGAGTATATGTGCCAGTGCCAGCCAATCAGTTCACCATGAAAAGGAAACCTGAATTTGTTCTCTGTCTTGCCTGACACACACACATGCACTCTACATTTAACCACACAATTATGAATAAGTGTTTTAAAAATAATATAAGAAAACAAACATTTAGTGCAATTAGCTCTAATTTCCACTACGTGTGATATCATTTAAACATTGAAAACTCAGTTTTTTTGGACTCTGATGAATAAATTACTTTAAAATCCACCAGTTACTTTTTAACTTAGAGACAACATGTCTTTCTGGAACCAGAGAGGCCAAGTGCTGATAGTCCTCTCTAGGCTTCATGTCATGTCCATATACAAGAAAGTCTCTTAAAATTTAGTTTTTTCTCTTCTCAGTTTTATTTTCTGATATAACCAATCAGATACTGAGATGGAAATTTCCACAAAATTGAAAACATGGAAGTCATTGCTACAGTAAGTTTTTGATTGCCTCCTCCCAGCTTCTATTAAATTTCATCTATTGACCTCTCCTCAAACCCAAACTTCAAGTCTTTGAAGTCACAAGATTACAAAGCAAATGCATGTAAGAAGAAAATCTCAAATGCAAAAATGCTTCTTTTGAAAGTGGGTCTGGAGTGATGTATCAGAGGGTTAGGTTAGATGCCAGACAGATGTCAGGCAGAGCCACCAGAGAGAGCTGGCACAGATACAAAGAGGAGATACAGCAGACTCAGATGAAAGAAGCTGAAATGCTGCTCTGAGGAAAGGTACCGAGCCACACGGCTGAACAAGATGGGTTAAATTGAGAGCAAGCAGTACCAAATTATATGCCTGGGCCCTAGGTCAATCAGCATAAAAAATGATATAAGCCTGTGCGTGATTATTTGAGGCTAAGCAGGGCTGAGAGTGAAGCTAAACCTCTGGTTCCGGCCCGAAAAGTTCGGGCCAAAACCTTTAACAACAATAGTGTCTACTACAAAATCCATGTTTTCAGAAGAACAAGGAAATGATATGCTGGAAATAATATGCTATAACCACAAAAAGTATATACTTGAGGATCAATGAAGAACAAATAAAAACCCATTAAATTCTTTAATGGATGACAGAAATCTTGAATTCTCATTGCATTTGATATAAAATGACATATGGACATCCATATATGTGAGTGTTTAAATGCTTATGTTGGTCTCTGCTTTATTTTTTCTTCTTTCTTCTCTCCCACTCTCTTCCTCTCCCCTCCTCTTTTCTTCTTCCTCTCCGTGTCTTCCGCCCTTTTTACACTTACATGGAAATTTGAGAAAACTAAGTTTTTAAAGTAGACAATGTGTTTGCTTCTTCAAAGGCCATCATGCCCTTTCTCTTTCTTTCTGGCTAAAAACATCCTATCTTTTCCTGACCTCGTGAAAGGTTTTTCTTAATTAATCTCAGGAGAATCAGGCTGAATGAGGTCATGCAGTGAGATATAAGAGAGCTATTGGGCAGTTTCCCCAAGAGCAGAAAGACTGCCCTGTATTCAGTGCCTTTGAAACATTTGTGGGTTCCAAATGCTTGGTGCTACTGGAGCTTTCTTTAAATTAAACTTGAAAGTCACAGAAAAATCTACTTTGCTCAAGGTTTTGAGAATAGCCAACGTTTATGATTATAACCACAATTTAATAGAATGACCATCTTTCCTTGGCTGAAGTTATGAACCAAACATGAAATTTTCTACCTCTCAGCATTTTGTGGCATAAAAATAATTCTCTGTTTTAAAGCCTACAAAGTAGTAAATTTATACATCAAAATTTAGGACCAGTCTACTTTTAATCAAATTATAGTATCATTGGATTTTTTCTAGTAAATAAAATCCATTTATCAATAAAATGTGGATAAACCCATCCAATACATGCAAGAGGTGTTTATTAAAACTGGATGGCAGGACTGGTAGAGATGGCAGTTGGGAATACATGGTTTTGCCATCATGAGAACAGGAACTTAGATCCCTGCACTCGGGTAACTAACTGAGCATCCAGTAAGCACATGTAACTCCAGCTAAAAGGAGCCTGATGTCTCTGTGCACTTCTGGTCTCTGTGCACATAGGCACATCTACTCCCTCATACCCTTTGCATATACTCACAAAGCCAGACACCTATACATACATTTTAAATATAATTAAAAGGTAGAGAATAATTCACACACAGAAAATGATGCTTAATCAAGAATATTTCTACATATATTTTCTATAAGGGTGCTGGATAAACTGATAATGCAAAAATTCAAAACTATTTATTTTTCTTAGTTTTGGAATTCATACATGTATACAACAAAATATAATTATATCCATCTGCCATTTTCCTCCTCCAACTCCTGCCATTTTGTTTTTTATATGCTGTTTTCAACTTTCTTTCTATCTCTCTCATTCACTAAATCCAATTAGTGTTATTCATATATGGATGAGTGGTAGGTACTCCTAAGACTATGCCAGTCATACAAGTGGTCATAGCCTCACAAAATAATGGTTCTCCCTCCCAAGGTATTATCTTGCTGCCAATTTCTCTCCAGTTAGAAAAGTACTGGGAAATTACTCTCTGTATACCAGGATTTTAATTGCATTAATCTTGTTCAGGACTTATGAAGGTAACCCAAGCTATTATGAGTTCATGAAGATAATAGCTATGCAAAGCTTCAAAGAGAGAACTCTTTCCTGTTCTTTGGCTTTTACATTATTTCTACACACTCTTACATGGTGTTTTCCTAGCCTTTGGGGTGGTCAGACTAATGCAGATATTCTGATTAAGCTGAGCACCTAGGCTTTTTCTCTCAGTGTTTCAACCAGTTATGTATCTCTCTGTTGATTGCTGCTCACTGGGAAAAGCAGCCTTTTGCCCAAGGTTTTGAGAATAGTCAAGTTTATGAATATAACCACAATTTGATTGAATGATCAGTTGACAAAATCACATTAATGGATTCTGCCCTAGGCCTCATGACACCCCAACCATGGGCTTTTGATAAGGATTATGATACAAGTCATGAAATTCCCTTCTATGGAACAGTCTTTAACTATAACCAGAAAGTCGTTAATTACACCATAACAGCCATGCTATTATTGTACTAGAGGGACTTGTTGTGTAGCAGGTCCATCTCTGAGTAACAACATTGATGTCTCCCCATAAGTATCTATATTTCTGATTGATTTGTTATTTACTTCTCTATATTCTACAGCATAAATGTGTGGGGGTCTTCCACAATAGAGTCTAGGTGAATGGATAATAACCACAGCTAATGGCAATAGATTGTGTTATTTTGAAGCCCTCTAGGGCCTCTCTGACCAGAAATTCATAGGAAAAGATATCATGCCTTATGCTGTAATTTTCATTTTCTCCCATGTTTTTTTGGAGCAACACTGTGTACCCATGCAGAAAAATTCTGTTTGAACTCTTTTTCCTAAGTTGTATTTTGGAAATATCTTATTAATTAGTGGTTTTCCATAAGGATTTTGTTTTTTGTTAATCTATCTGACCTCTACCCTCCTGTACCCACAGACCTAATTAATCCATTAGTCTTCATTATTCCCCCTATTCTTTCATTGCACTTGCACTAATTTTGTTTGAAGTTGTGTTCTGCAAAGGTAGGCTTCCATATGAGTTTTCATGCATTTTTACATTAAAGAAAACTTTTTTGAGGAGGGTAAGAAAACCTTTGATTGAATAAACATAAATTATGAAAAATTAAGTTTATCATATCTTATCTTATAAATTGGGTTGTGAGTGAAAATCAGTGTCCAAAGTCCACTGAGGTAAACAGAGATGCTTGAGTAGGCTGTCATAGTCTGGCAGTCACCTGCAGAACTGCTGTTTACATGTCAATCTGTGTCCATATCTGTATTTTTTTCTGTCTTCCTCTGAATTCTTTAGGACATGATGTTCTTCCAATAAACGTGTCTTCTACATGAGTTATCTATAAACTATCTGTTTAGTTATAGACAAGAATAGTGGTTAGTATAATTCCTATTTATCTATCTATCCCACAATCTAATCTAATCTAATCTATCTCTCTATCTACCTATCTATCTTTCTTTCTACCTACCTATCTATTGCTTATCCACTAATCATTTGTTCATGTGTTTCTTTTTGTCACTGTTAGATTATCAATACTTGAACTTACTATTCACCAATCTGATAGGACAAATAATATCCTATTGATAATTCCCTCACTCACCATGAAACACATTGCATATCTAATGATCATATTGTTATATTTAAATTTATTCTACAGTATTTTTCAATAATTATTTGTTTTCTGTTCACTAGTTTTACAGTTTTAATATGAAATGTTCCTGATAGATTCACATGCTTGAACTTGGTCTTTGGTCCCTAGTTAGTGGTACTATTTTGGGAAGTTGGAATTTGCATAGGTTGTCACCCTAAACTCTAGACCTTCTATTTATTTCATTTCATATCAGGTCTATTCTACTCTTCTCATCTTTTTTAGCACTAGCCTTGGATCCAATGTAAATATTCATGATGCTCTTCTGTTTAAGTTACACACACACACACACACACACACACACACACACACACACACACACGTTCAATTTAATCTCAGGCAAATTCTTATGACAAGGTTTAAAACAGCCGATTTTTGTCAAAATATCACAGGAATGGTCTCTAGCACAGTTGCTAATGCTTTTCCCATATGGAACCTCTTGAGCTGGGCCTCCACAGTCTGTGTCGCTCTCAGGATTACTGTCCACCAAGACTCTACTAGGATGGCCCATTAATCTTTGCTCAGAGTGTTCAACTGCTTTTCTAATCCAAACTTTCAAAAGTTTCTACATTTGTCCAAAAATATGACCTAGATGGACCTATATCAACAATAGTCCACTCCTGGTTCCAACTTCTATCTTTCCTATTTTTCTATTGCTGTGATAAAACACCAGAACCAAGACAATTTATAAAAGAAACAATTTAATTGTAATTTTAGTTTCAGTTTTAGTGTGCATGATGACAGAGCAAAGGAAAAATTGGGAGCTCACATCTTGACCCACAAACTCCAATGCATTATAAGAGCAGTGGGAATCACCAGTGAGTCTGTCTTTTTAAACCTTAAGTCTACACCTCATGACATATCTCCTCTAACAAGACCATGCCCTATCCTTCCCTCAAAGTTACAAATTGGTGACTATGTATTCAAATATATTAGCTTATGGGAGCCATTCATATTCAAATAATCACACATATGAAGGTCATTTTTATCAATACCATTTATAAAATGAATTTTATAGAGTATTTATGACAACTTTTTGATGCCACCTTATTAAAGTGAAGATCTATGCATGATACACCCCCTATCTATTGTGTATGTATTCACTTGCCCATGTAGGTACCACTGGAGGCTAGAGAGTTTACCTCAAGATGTTTGTCCTCAATTATTTATATAACTTAATAAACTAAGCTATTTTGAGGAAGAGCCTCTTACTGAAACAGATGAGTATTTTATTCAAACTGGCTAGCCTATAATCCCCTGAGATATTTCTTCATTCCTGAGCATTGTAGTCACAGGGACACAAGACATTTGACTTTTACTTGTCTTCAGGTGACAATCACTATATTGGCATTCAGATATTTTAATCCACTTCCTTACTTTAAAGACTTTAAACTGGAACCATGAATGTATACTAATTTGGAAAATTTTATATTTTAATGATAATGCCCTCTAGCACAATTTGCAAACACTACATAATAAATAGGTTTTTTAAAAAATATTGATAATTACAATTTATCAAGACATAATACTAATAAGCTGGCCTTCATTTTATTTGTTGTCAAAGAGATATCTTTTATTTATAATTTAAATGGATTTTCTTGAAAAACATTATACATTCTATATATTACTCTGATATGTCTATCAGGAAAAATAGACTTTAAAAACTGTGAAAAGGTCATGATTAGGCTAACAGGAAACAAAAATGGAATGAAATACCAAATGTGTGCTTATAACAGAAAAAATTTGTGTTTCTTTTTGTTTTGTTTTTTTTTTATCCTTATAAAAGAGTTATATTTTTTATCTGCATATATACTTATTCAAGCTCCCTTCCCCCTCCTACACCTTCCAGTCACTCTCTCTTTTCCACATGTCTTTATCTCCTCCCTAGCAATAGCTTGAGGTCCCAAGGTCCCAATATGGCTTAGTTCATCAACCACTCCTGGCAGATCCAACCACTCCTGACTCCATCAAGACTGGGTCAGGTGTTCCTCTGGAGGGAGTGAGATCCAAGGTGCCCATCCAAAGTGTTTCAGATCCCAAGCTGTTCAGTGGATGTGGTTTGCAGCTTGGACATGCTTTGCTTTTTGCTTTTTGTTTAGAGTCCACTAATGAGTGAGTATATCCCTTGCTTATCTTTCTGGGTTTGTGATACCTCACTCATGAGGATATTCTCCAAATCCATCCATTTGCCTGCAAATTTTAGGATATCATTTTTTCTTACTGCTGAGTAGTACTCCATTGTGTAGATGTACTATAGTTTGTTAATCCATTCTTCAGTTGAGGGACATCTAGGTTGTTTCCAGGTTCTTGCTATTACAAGTAATGCTGCTATGAACATTGTTGGTGGGAGTGTAAGCTTGTTCAGCCACTCTGGTATGCAGGCAGTATGGCAGTTTCTCAGAAAACTTTGAATCCATCTCCCCAAGGATCCAGCAATACCACTACTGGGCGTATACCCTAAAGATGTACATTTGCACTCAAAAATAATCAAATTATTTAATTCTGGAAACTATTCCTTAGGAAATCTAGGTATGAGATAGTATTGCCTAATAAATAATCATCCATGTCAACAGTGAGCTTGTTTATAAATGAGAGGTTTTAATGTCACCATTAAACAGAATGAACATCTTTTTAAAGATTAATGGAAGGCTTGCTTTGTATCAGTTGTTCTGAAACTCTGATTAGCAGTGTTCATGGCGGTCCATGGAGGAAGGGAATCAACAAGATCTTCATCCTCCCATCACTTAAAACAGGTCTGCTGTTAGTTTCATAATTCTGGTTCTAAGTAAAAAAACAGAAAAAAAAGGTCTTACTGATTTAATAATATTTGGAAACAGCTAGTCTATATTTTATGGCTTTTTTGGACTTGGCAGTGCATCAGAATGTCTTGGAGAGATTCATAAAAGTACTAATTTCTGGGTATTTTTCCATACCTATTAAATCTAAATTTATGGGCTGGGTTGTAATATCTGTATTTTTACCAAGTTCTTGAGGCAAGTTTTATTCAGCTAGCTTTTCAATGCAATGACCTCTAAGGCTCTTTCCAAATTTTAAGGTTCTATAATTCTTATTAAGTTCAGTTAGATTTACAACTAGAAAATTTTCACAATAATGGATGTCATCTACTTTCATAGTTTGGATTATTAGAACAAGTGGATTAAACCATATATATGTATATGTATATATGACTTTATTATGCATCTTTTAAGAAAATATATAATATAGATAACTAACATCAAATTGCTTGCTTATATGAATATATATGTGACTATACATTAACAATCTATATATATGAACATATAAACTATCCATATATATGAAGATATATATAGAAACAATCTCTATATATTATATAATATACATAATTTATATATATTGAAAAGGAAAACCATAACCTAAGAAATAAAGGTATTATATATTTATAGAGATTTTCTAAGTACCCAGCTCAGGGTTAAGATCATGAGTTGACTATAACTTGAAGGGTTGGTAAAACTTTAGTTGGTTAACATTACAGGGATGTTAAAAAATATTAGAGAAGATCTAATCTCTTTTTGTCTGTATGTCTGTGCTTTTCTGTTTGTCTGTCTGTATCCATCTCTATTTTTCTCTTCACACACACACAGACAAATACACAGATACAGACACACACACATGCACACACACATACATACATACACAGAGTTGGTCTCTTTGCCTCTCCCCATATATCTGACATAATATAAAGATAAAAGCAGAAAAAGAAAAAAAGACAAAGTCAAAAGAGATTAGTGTTCCACTAACATTTAGGTTTCTTTCATTTCAACACCACAGATACTGAGAGACTCGGAATCTCATTTGGAGGAAAGAAGAAGGGATTTGGGCAGAAATTCTCAGTGCATCCCCTGCATGTGACTTTTCTCATCTCCAAGATGGGAAACAACATGACAGTCACAGGTATTATGAGGATTAAATGAGGCCTTTTGCAGCAATGAGATCATTCTAGATGAGAACAGTGATTCCAGATAATATGGAATGGAATAGTGGCAGTGTTCTCTCTTCTTTTCAAAGACAAAAATGTCTATCCAAGACAAATCTAAGAAGCAATGCATAATGTATATAGTGTGTATGTGAAAGTGAGCACAAGGCTCTGTTCTCTGATTCACTTTTTCACTCACTCATAACACAAGTACTTTCTTCTTACTCATGCATATTCTAATATTCAGGACGACTGGCAAAACAGAGAATGGTTCAGTTCTCACATACCTTTTGAATATTGTTAAATGATACAATATTAATTCTAAATTAAATGATTGAAAATGTATAACAAAATTTAAGATGTAAATTGATGAAATAAAGAATACCTCAGATAAGAGAGGGTAGCTAGTGACAGAGTTTTTGAATGAATGCTATTTGAACTTTAAAAAATTATCTAAATTTATTTTTATATAATGTTATGATCGTATTTTTTGCTGTCCCCTGTTTCAAGATCTTCCTCATTTTTACCCCACCTAACTTTATGTTCATTCTCTCAACAAACAATAGCAAGAAAAATAATGCAAATATAAAAATGAAAACCAAACAAAAGAAAAAAATCAGTGAGGCAAAAACCCCATGAAAACAAATTCAGAAAAGTATACAGAATGTCATGGAATCTATTTTGTATTGCCCAATTCCTCCTGTGCCTGGGGCCAAATGAGAAGTGTGGTTGATAAATGTATGTATTGACACTCCCTTGGAGAAAACTGATTTTCTTCTTCCCAGCAACTATAATTACAAATGACTTGCTGAATAGGGTAAGGATTTTGTGTCCATTTCCCCTTCTCAGTGCTGAAATTTTGTCTGCTTTGAACTTGTGCATTTCTTGTGCCTTCTGTCACAGTCTCTGTGAGGACACATTGTGTCTGGAAGATTCTGTTTCCTTAGAATAATCAAACATGTTTGGCTCTTAAAACTTTTTCATTCATTCTTCATAGATCCCGCGCCTTGGGTAGAGGAGTTTGAATTTATAAATAAAGAGTAATAAAGGCCATGACTGAGTTGTAAGAATTCCTGGCATGTAGCAGCTACATGGTAAACTTGCTAGTCTGATAGCCTGAAATGGGACCAGGTGAGATATAAGAATTCCTAGCAATAGCAGCCACATGGTAAACCCAACATGGTGCCAGCACAGCATGCAACACATGGAGGGTACAACCCTAGGCATGGCTACATAAATCTGTGCCCACCCATGCTCTTAAAAGGAGACAACATATGAAAGCCATTCTCTTTTCTCTTCCACTTCTCTCCCTCTTACCCACTTGTCAACTCTCCTGAATAAACTCTAGTGTGGCATCTGGTGGTGTGTGTCTCATGTGTGAAACCAACATTAGTGACCTGGTGAAGAACGTCTACTCAGAAGAAACCAAGTTTTGCAAGACCCTTTCTCCTCCAGGACCACCCTTGTCCTTGGTGTTACCTGTCTTAGTTAGACTTTTCTTAGGGTATATCACTGGTCACCTACTTTCAAAATTCTCTGTATTTGACCTCTAGTGTATTTAATGTCTCTCTTGTGCTTCACTATCTCTGCAATTTTTTGTCAATGGACCCTAAGTTCTTATTTGGTTTCTTCTGCATTCAAAACTAGCTTTCTGTTTTTGAACAACATGCTCATTTTTTTTAGTCAAACAGTAGTTATTACATGTAATGTAAACTATTTTCATTTTGTGGATAAGGTACTTGCAAATGTTTCTAGTAGTTAAAATTTATGTCTGTTCTTACCACAAGGACATTAGCTCAACTATGTTCATAGCAGCATTATTCATAACAGCCAGATAAAGGACACAACCTATATGTCCCTCAAAAGAAGAATGAATTAAAAAAAAATGAGACACATTTACACAATGGAGTACTACTTAGCAGTTAAAAAAATGGCATTCTAAAATTTGCAGACAAATGGATAGATCTGGAGAGTATCATTCTGACTGAAATAACACAGGCCTACAAAGATAAACATGGTAAGGACTCCCTCATAAATGAATTTTAGACATAAAGCAAAGAATAACCAGGCTGAAAACCACAACCTCAGAGCAGCTAGGTAACAGAAGGAGCTTAAGAGAAACATGCATGGATTTCCCTGGGAAGGGGAAATAGAGAAGATATAAGTATATTGGGATTATAATGGGGAGAGAGTAAATGGAGGTGGGAACAAATCATGAATGGGCAGTTGAATGGGAGGAACAACAGAGAGGGAGAATAAAGAAATGGATATTTTGATAGAAGGAGCCACTGTGGGGTTAGAAAAAAACGTGGTGCTAAGGAAATCTCCAAGAACCCACAAAATGTCCCTGGCTAGGACTCCAAGCAATAAATAGTAGAGAGGGTGCCTAAGCAGGACTTACCCTATAATCAAATGAATGACCACCCTAATTGTCATTGTAGAACCTTCATTCTGTAACTGATGGAGACAAAAGCAGAGATCCATAGCTAAGCACCAAGTCATGCTGCCAGTCAAGCTGAAGAGAGAGGAGAGAGTATATGAGTGAAAGGTTCATGAAGAGAAGATCCACAGAGATGGCTGATCCAAGCTGTTGGGAGCTCACTGATTCTGAAATGCCAGCTGAGGAAACTTCATGGAAAGGAACTAAACCCTCTAAATGTATGTGACAGTCGAACAGTGTGGGTAGTTTTTGGATTCTCTTGCAGTAGGACCAGAGTTTATTCCTGGTATATGAACTAACATCTCAGAGCCTATTCCGTACATAGCAACACATAACCCAGTCCTGATACTAGGATATGGGGACTTGTTCCAACCTCTACTGGATATGCCAGACTGAAGTGACTCACCTTGGGATTCCTTGCCCTTCTTGGGGAATGGATGGGGGGTTGTGGTTTGGCGAGGCTGAGAGAGGACTGGGAGGAGACAGGCAAGGGGAGCAGTGGTAGACATGTGGAAAAAATTTTTAAATAAAAAAATAAGAGAACCAAAGGAAGTGGATAAGAACAATAAAATAGAAACTGTAGTTTCCTTCTAAAGCAGTGGTTTTCTGTACAAAAGTGGAACAATAAGCTTGTTGATCTTATGATGATTCATTTGACTCCAAAGTACTCCATCAAGAAGATAGTGTCTTACTAACCATAAAACTACTACTGGAGTATTGTTTATGCTGTGACCCAGCAAAGCTGGAACTCCCTGGAGGGATGTATATCCTGAATTATTGTTTTTACTGCCATCATCAGCAGTCAGCTGTTTGCTGATAACAAGTTGCAGGTGTGCTCCAAAAATTACTTCTCATTAATAATCATCAGTATACTGAGTGAATGGAAAACAATTGACTTTAGTTAGTGTAAGATAGACATGGGCAGTATGTGGAGACTCGAGGGGAGGGATCAGACTGTGATTTTGTGTGTGGACTGGCTCCTCAGAGCCCATTCCTTCTAGAGAAACACCTAACCCAGTCATGATATTATGATGGGGAAATCAGACTTGCCTGGATCCACCTTGGGACTTCTTGCCCTTTGGGGGTAAGGGATGGAGAGTTGGGAAGGAGAAGAGGCTGAAGATTGGGAGGGGTTAGGAGGATGGAAGGGAAGGCGAACAACGGGATACACAAATTAAAAAGACTTTATTTTATAAATAAAAAAGAAAGGAAAATGGCATCAGATAACCAAATTGCATCTCAAATGACCTCAAGTGTAGTGTCTTATTTGATAGGTGACTCAAAACTGAGATTTTTAATGTCTCCCCTCCTGTAGTCAGAAACTCCATGAGACGTCTGGACCCACAGTCCCAAGTAACCCAAAAAGACTTTTATTAATTATAAGCTGCTTGGCCTATAGCTCATGTATATTACTTGCTAACTCTTATCCTTAAATTAATCATTATTCTTATCTTGTTTAACCCCATGACTTGGTACCTTTTCTCACAGCAGCATTCTCATCTTTTTTTTCACTGTATCTGCTGGCATCTGTCTCTCCTCTTCCTTTTCCCAGCGTTTTCTTCATCTATTAGCCCTGCCTATACTTCCTGTCTGCCTTTTGGCCAATCAGTGTTTTATTAAACCAATAGGCATGACTAATATTTATAATGTACAAGGCATCCTCCCGCACAGAGTGTTCTATAGAACTAACCTTTGGAAGAAGGGTGGAATTTAGTTTAAAATGGGAAAAATGGAAAATCAAAGAGCATGACTCAGACTTTTTATCTGTTTCTAGCCTCTCTTCCTGATACTAAATAGTAGATTAAATTTCTCCTTGGGAGTCACTCTCAGTGTTGATGAAGAAAATACAGTGAGGCTGCCATGTATCAATATATGGGAGCAAATATAATAAACAAGGCAGATAACAGCAACCTAATGGCTTCATGAAATGTTTTATCGTTTGTGAGAGAATTCTGACTTAGAAGATGCATTTTTAAGGATTTTAAGAATTTTTAAAATTCATTTTATATATAAACCACAGATCCCCCTCTCATCTTTCCTTGCATTTTTCCCTGCATCCTCTTCTCCTCCTCCAAAAGGGTAAGGTCTCCCATGGGGAGTCAACAAAACCTACTACATTCAGTTAAGGCAGGCCCAATCCCCACCCAGCATCAAGGCTGAGCATGCTATCCCACCATAGGTAATAGATAATGGGCTCCAAAAATCCAGCTAATGCATTAAAGATAGATCCTAATCCCATTTCCAGGAGCTCCTCAATCACATAAAGATACACAACTGTCTACTTTATGCAGAGAGCCTAGTCCATTCCCATACAGGTTTTACAGCTGTAGTTTACTTTTAAAGTTTGTGAATTCCTATAAGCTTTGTTTAGTTGTCTCTGTAGATTTCCACATCATGATCTTAACACGCCCCCTTGCTCAAATAATCCCTATTCTCTCTCTTCAACTGGACTCCTGGGTCTTGGTATCATGCTTATCTGTGGATCTCTACATTAAAGATGCATCTTTCCAAATGAATGATACATTTTCAAGATCAACTACAGAGTTTAAGAGATCACAAGATTTAAAGAATCTGTACATTTCAGAAATAAATGATCACAAGATTTAAAGAATCTGTACATTTCAGAAATAAATGATCAGGAAATAGAGATGAAATTGAAGTTCAATTTCACTAAGAGCATGAACCCTTTTTAAGTTTGTATTTCAATTTTTAAAATTCCATTCTCTTATATAATATCAGTTTTTATTATTCTGTACTTTATTTTAAAGATTTATCTTTCTGTGTGTGTGTGTGTGTGTGTGTGTGTGTGTGTGTGAGAGAGAGAGAGAGAGAGAGAGAGAGAGGAGAGACAACAAATAAAATATCAACATATAAAATATGCAAAATATGAAAACAGTCTGAGGAAAATATTGATAAGAGGAAGATGGTTGTTATATGTGTGTGCAGATATGGGGTGTGTCCTCTTTCACATACAGATGTCAGAAGGTAACGGATCTAATCAGTTCTGTTCTTGTATTGGGTTCTGAAATTCACACTCAGGCTATTAGCTTGACTGTAGGAGCATTAACCCACCGATGAGACATTTCTCTGGTCCTCATTTTTCTCTTTAATTGATCTTTTAATATAAATTCAACATCTAGTTATTTTGTGATGGGCCCTTGTTCTGTAATTCACACTGGCTTAGGATTCATAGTCTCAGTTTCCTATGAACTCTAGGATGTGGCTATGAATGCCATCCGCCTTACCTTATCTTTTCACTCTACTTTAGTATACACTTTTTGATATTAAGAAAATTTAGATTACTAGTGTCTTTGTTTCACATTGTATCCAAAACCAGAAAGTAGAGAACAGTGAACAATGCTGTGCTCAACTAGCATTTTCTTTTTAGAAAGTTCTTGAAACAAGACTAGAGAATGATACACCCACTTTCAGTTCATCTTTTCCACTTTGATTAACACAATCAACACAATCCTGCACATGAGTTAGGAAATTTAATACTATGTAAAACTAGATTCTATCATGCTGTCAGTCAGTACTAACCTTCAGTGTAGACCATCACTACCATTACCTACAGCATTCTAAATCTTCTAAGTTCTAAATCTCTGTACCAATTCACCAGCAATTTTCTTTTTCTTTTTTAACCTCACTACCTATTCTTGACTACAACCTGCATGATTCTGACAATTTATTGTACTTTTCCATTTCAAATTTATTTTTCAAAATGTTTTACACATACAAACTTTTAAACCTTTTAACAGCCTTTTTTGTCTTGTTACATTCTAAAAATGTAGGATGGTGATGCTTACATCTGTCAAATATCATATGGAAAAATCATTGATCTTCCATGAAGCTGATACATGAAAGATACAAATCCTGGAAGCACATGGAATAAAATCAAATTAGCATATCAGAGGATGGATAAGATGTTCATATATGTACCCATAAGGTAAAAACACTGAAAAAATACATTCTTCCTATTGCTTAGCATCCAGTCATTGTGGAGCTTAACAACTATAAAAGACCAGAGTCATGACATATGAGGAATTATTTTTTTAAAAGGATGCTTAACCCAGCAGGTATGAAGACTTTTAAAGTATTACACACTTCGCAAATCATATGTGCTCTAATTTCTGTCATTGATTGGAGTTTCAACAGCAATATTATTAGCTGAAGAGCTTGTAACAAAGACATCTCTATAGGGTGGCCAAATTTAAGATGATTCTAACAAAGATTTTGTAGGTCCAAGGGAAAGATACTCTGATGAATTGTCCCCTGTATTAGTATTTTCAACACTGTATACAACTTATCAGAACCTCTGAAAAAAATTTAATCTCATAAGGCAAAGTGGTGTTTCCTCATTTGGTTTGCCTATGGAGGGCTATGCTCTCAGTCCTACTGTTTGAATTTGGTAGCTTCTGATTCTGGCAAGGAAAAGGAATGGAGGAGAGCCTTTGAGCCAGAAATGTCACAGCAGGCGTGTCCTGTCTCCTCTTCTCTATTCAGCCATCTTCCCTGATCCTGGTACTCTTTGGAGTTTGCTACATTTTCTTTCAATATTACAAACAAGGTAGGTGAAGGATTATGTACAGCCACAGAATCCAGAAGGGCAAAATATGTAGAGAAGTCAATTTTTACTTCAACTTGGAAGTATTTTCCACTGATTTTAGCATCCAACAATCGATGAACGCTGCCTCATTAATGGTAGTCCTCATTAACTGAATGTATAGCCAAAATGAGTCCCAAAGGACAAGGCTTTAAAGAAAATTACCGTGTGGCCCATGGTTTTACTTGAAATGTTTTAAAGTTTACAAAGATTTCAAAGTGTTTGCTAAGGACCTATCTGAAGGCCAAGTATTTAGGAAGAGGCTTGTTTTGCAGGGATACAGGGAAAATGACAATGAGTATGACATGAATATTGACAATTAGTTACTGTTCATAATTACCTATCTGTAGCTGCAACTGTTCACTTGTTACTGTGTGACTTCGGTACCAGTCTGAGGCTGCTGTTAGACGCCAACTCTGATCTGAATTTGCCGTGCTTCTGAAGGCATGTTTGGAAAAAACCTCAAAGAGAAATAACAGAGTTACACAGATGTAAATGCTTCTTCCCCGCAGAGTAGTTCCTTGGCCCAAATCTGTCTGGAGAATTGGTGTCCTGAGACTGATTCACCTCCTTCAAGGAAGCTGCCTGACCTCGCCCAGGCACTTCAGTGTTTAACACATTCATTATGTCTGAGGTCAACTTTAATTTTTCAGCTTCTCCTCTTAGCTGCCTAGGGATAAATGTATAAAAACCCTATCATCAAACATCATGCCCTGGGTCATGAGTCATTTCGTACCGTCTTCAGAATTTTAAAGGCACAGACAGCATGCAAGTCATATTTTCCATCCTAAGTGGGCTATTTTTTTTCCTTTGCTTTACAACATGTGCCAAATTTGATTCCTGTGACAATCTGTATAGCACAAAGTGAAAGGCAGTTTTTCAGCTCTTCTCTTTTTTTCTTCCTCCCATATGGCTGAATTGATTCATCTCCTACTACAGACTCGTTCTCTCACTAAAATGTGATCTTTGGTGTTTTAAATGAATACAGCATGGCTTCAGTGATGCAGTGTAGCATAGTTTCCATTTCAAAGCACAGGCCACAGGATCTAGAGACATAGATGAGAACATGACCCTGCCTCCTTCTCAGCTATAAAAGATGTGCCTGGATTTTTCCCAACTGTCATTTCTTCAGGTACAGAATGAGGGTAAATCTAAAAGCAACAACTCTCCTTTTATTGAGCAGCCTTCATTTATCCCAATTCTTTTATTCATCATTTCTTCATCTGCCAAAAATCTACTTATTGTCCTACTTTTGTGTTTCAGTCATGTATTAGGCACAAGTGCTTAGTGGTGAATGAGATAGTGTGGGACCTTTATGTTAGGAACCTTAAAAATTTTAAACCACAAAACTACGTCAGTCAATTATCTACTTTATCATTTAATTATTACCATGAGCCATTCCTGGGAGGAGGAGAATAGGAGCTTTAAGGAGTGATTGATAGGAAACAGCACATGTGATAATGGATAGGAGAGGGCCAAAGTGACATATTATGTCTAAGTTTCATTCATTCATTAACTCATTCATTTATTCATATTTTTATTTAACAAATATTTTCTTAATACTATTATATCTCAAGCATAAAGGCAAATTTTAGGACCACGTGAAAAGAAAAAAAAGATAATTAATCTGAACAAGTTTAACATCTAAATGGTTTTTTTCCAGCTTCATTTGCAGTTCACAATACATTGCTGAAGACTGAGGAGAATCTGTTATAGAAAATAAAATGGAGAAGGCACTTTGAGGTGAAAGCTCTGGCATTTATTTTATGGGAGAAAAGAAAAACAGGAGAGAAATTTAAAGTAAGTTAGGATAAAGCTTTGGCTGAGAGGAATATGGAGAAAAATTTATGGGTGAAACTCTGTAATTTGTCTGGGGAACTTAGCTTGATGCCAGAAGGAGTTCTGATGAGAATATTACTGAGAGCCATTACTCAGCCTTCTGATTTGGATGGGTGCTTATTCCTTCTAGAATAAATGGCCACATTGCTCACTAGCTTGCAGACTCAATGACAAAGAGAGCAAACCACATGATCTGTGAATCCTTTTGTCAAATTCAAATAACACCCATAGCCATTTACAAAGTCAGAAGAAATTTTCCTCATTGTGGATATTCAATCTCTGCTTAATGACAGAGGCAATTCACACTATACTTTGTGGGCAGAACTTTGTTAACATGTAAATGGGACGACAGTGTCTGTAGTTACAGATGCAGTAACCATCAATTTGCCTGCCTCATAGTGATGGGGATGCTCAATTTTTCCAGAAGATCATCTGGAAATATCAAAGTATTTACTCTTTTCACAGCAACCATCTTTCCTAAGATACAGCCACCTCTATCCTGAAAAAACTGCAATACTCTGTCCATTTGTACATTCCCTTCATACTGTTACCTTTTCCAAATGGGTCTCCATATGCCAGCCAGAGGGAACATGCTCAATAGCTCAAACCTCACCAACTTTTTCCTGAATATCATCTGTGCAATGATAGCAAGTTTCTGTGGTTATCATAGATGTGACGTATATGTATCTACTTAGCTTCATCATAAACAATGTCTCTAATACAGTTTTCAGAATTTTATCGAATACATTTTATTCTAAGTAGTTTTGATTCATAGTAAAATGGAGCAGCAAGCAAAGATGTGTCCCAAATGCCTACTCCCCATCATGTGTTGTTTCTTCAAGTACTAGCATCTGTCTCCAGAGTTATACATTTGTTGCAATTACTAACTCATATTAACACATAATCATGTAGCCTCTATGGGTCACTTTAGAATGTAGCTTTGTTGCAGTACATTAGATAGGCTTGTTACCATTACAGTGTAATATGGAACAATGTCTCTTCCTGAAAATTTCTCTGTTGACAGACAAATCTCTCTCTCACCACTGGTGTCCAAATGACCAGTCAGAGGCTTAATTACAAACTGTTTGGTTTATGGCCCAGGCTTATTACTAACTAGCTCATTCATCTTAAATGAACTCATTTCTTTTTTTTTTATTATGAAGGTCCTTTATTTTGAATAAGTTAAAATCAGATTCACATCTTATGCATCCTGAAAATTTATGAATCACACTATTTGCCCAAATAATACCAGAAAAGTGCCAAAGAGATCTTCCCTTCAACAATATAAAAGGGAAAAGAAGAAATTGTTCTTCAATAAGATACAAAATTGATTGTTTTTCTCCTTTTTTTCTTTATTTATTTTGTATTTATCAAAAAAACAGTAAAATGAATTTAAAATGCTGAAAAGTTAACAATAACTATAAAGAGGATAAAAATCATAAGCATGACTTATCAAGGGTGATAATGCAAATAAGATTGCTACACATATATTTACTTTGTGAAATGAACTCATTTCTATAATCTATGTATTGCCACATGAATTGTGGATTTATCTGTATTCTATTATATCTTGTTCTCCTGAGAGCTTGTAGCATTTGTCCCAAATCCGCTTTTCTTCTCTCTGTATCTCTCTTGGGTTCCTTTCTGGCTATTTTCTGTTTTGCCATAGACCAAAACAACTTCTTTATTAACCAATGGTAGCAATGCATATTCACAGTGTACAGAAAGACATCCCACAGCATCTCCCCATTTCTCTTTTCTTATTGCTCTATCTTCCTCATATTCAACACTTTTCCTTTCTCCAGTTTTTTTTTTCCCGAATGTTGTCAATTTAAAATGATATAGCATTCAGTCTTTCAGATTATAACTTCTAAAATATGCTTCAAGTTTTCTTCATATCCTATTATGGCTACTTAGCTCCTGGGTACATGTGTGTGATAATATTTCATTGTATAGTTGTACTATGGTTTACATATATATTCACCATAATAAACTTTCAAGTTTGGGGAAATATTTTTAAAAACTCCTATGAACCCTTTTGGGTAGGTTTTGATACGGATGTATATTTTCAACCCATTTGAGTAAACATTGCTGGATTGAATGACAAGAACATGCTTGTTTTCTAAGAAACTACCAAAGTAATTTTCAAGGGACTATACTGGCTTCATTCCCATAACCAATGAATGCTACCTTGTGTCACTCATGCTCTCCAGTATTGACAGAGTTAGTGCTTTAGATTTGACCATTTTAGAATATGTGTGTTGGTATATTCTACTTACTATTATTTTATTTTATATTGAATAATAAATTCAATGTGGAGTCCCTTCATAGGCTTCCTTGATGCATATCTATCTTCTTTGGAGTTAGGTCTGTTGAGGTCATTGGTCTCTTTTATTTGGAATTTCCATAGCCAAAGTTGCTTCTCATGCTTCTGGTGGTAATCCTATCTCATTTCTGTTTTCACAGTCTGGTTTTCCTTTGGCAGTGCTTTAGGACAGATAATATTGTTTATTTTAATTAAGTCTCACATATCAGCTCATTCTTTTGTAGATTAAGATTTGCATATTTTATCTGAAAAACACATTACTAGGGAGAGGTTTCAGCTAAACAAATAACTTCTCACACAAGCCTAATGATGCAAATTTTATCTTAGTACTCTGGATGTGGGGCAATAGTACAGATCTGTCATTCCCAAAAAATTGTGCAGTAAGACTAGAAGTAGAGAAAGGAGATGCTACTAGAAGCTCTCAAGTTAGCTTTTGTGGAGTACATATTAAAGTAACAGAAACAAGAGAGAACCTGTCTTCCAAGCAAGGTAGAAGTCAAGAACCAACTCCCAAATATTATCCTGTGATCTGTCCATGTGGGCTATGACATTTTTATGTCTGCAAAGGTTTTCTATTTCTCTCTCAAAATAAGTAAATAAATCTATTAAATAAATAAATTTTTTATAATAAATATTTTGTTTATTAGAGAAATACAGTTAAAATAAAGCCATCAACAAGCTTAAAATTATCTCAATGTTTTTCTGTATTATTGCCTCATAGTTCTATATATCACTGTGCTGTATTTTTAAACTTGTGATTGATTTAAATTATTTTATAAAAAGTACATGCCTAGGTAATATTTTGAATTTTTTTTAACATGAGGATTCCCAAGTATGTCTTCATCATTTACTGAAGACATCACCCTTTATTTATTTATTTATTTATTTATTTATTTATTTATTTATTTATTTATTTATTTATTTATTTTATTTGTCAAATATCAATTGACTGTTATGTAAAACTGCTTTTGGGTTCTTTATTCTGTGCCCAGGAACAAATCATCTACCCTTTGAATACCCTTACATTCTTGATTATCATAGCTCTCTAGTAAGTTCTCAGATCTGCTCAGATTAGTCCTCCAAATTTGTTCTTTCTCTTGTAACAGTTTATACCCATTAACCTGTTCAAAACCTCAGTGGATTTACTTGCTTTGTGATTGTACTTGTTCTTGTTTTACAGTTTTTTGTGCTATCATTTTTTCTCTACACATTAGTAACTGTTCTGTTTTCCAGTAAAATGCACGTTTTCATCATTGTATAGGGCACTATTTTATTTATAAATTAATAACTTTCAGGATTCCACCAATTTTAACACTTTCAACCCAAAGACTATTTTAAATTTTCTCTTTGTAAAGATTTCTCACTTTATTTTTGTTTGAGTTCAATAATAATGTACTCCCAGAAGACTTCACTAATGTCTCTCATTTTAAAAACTATTTTTTTTAAACTTTATTTATTTATTTATTTGCCTTGGTGTTTGCCTGGAACTGGAACTACAGACAGTTGTTAGCTGCCATGTGGGTGCTGGGAATCGAACCCGGGTCCACTGGAAGAGCAGATGGTGCTCTTAACCACTGAGCCATCTCTCCAGCCCCTTTAAAAACTATTTTTAAAATTCTCATGGCATTACTTGCGTTTTCTTCAGTGTTTTTTAAGGTGGTGATATTTTATCTTTAAATTATTTTATTTACATTCTGTTTTATACCTATATAATGAAAAACATTTCTATAAGTGTAGAAGTTTTGATTAATTTATTTTAGCTCATGGGGATAGGTTTGAAATAACAAGTTAAGTACCCAAAGTATACCTATTAAAATGGACTGATACATAGATGATTGCATTTTATGATGATCCCAGGATTTGCAACACGTACTACAGAATCATGAACTATTACATTGTCCTACTGATCTATCATTGTTAAAAATTATATCATTATATTTATGCCATAGTTTCAAAATGACTTTGTTAGATGAAATGATGCTATCAAATATCTAAAAGAAATAGACTTTAAACTACAATTAATTAGAAAACATGAGAGTTATTTCTTATTGTTTAAGGGAGCAATCCATTAATAGTACATTGCAACATTAAACATTTGTATTGATAACAGATTCTGCCAAACTTCATTAAAATATTACCAGATGCAAAGTCATGAAGATTAAACTCAACACAATCATACTAGCAAAATTTAACTTACAACATTCCTCTCTTAAATATAGGGAAACATCCTAGTTAAATGAAATCATAAATCAAATGAACTAAATAGACATCTATAGGGCATCTATCAAAGGCATCAAAATTCATAGGCTAGTTAGTTAGCAATTCATGGAATTTTCTCTAAGACAGATCATATCAAATACTAATAAATACAGGTAAGTTAAAATAATTTCTTGTGTTCTATCTGATCTCAATAAAACAAAACTAGAAATTCACAGTAAGAGAAGATATAGAACATACACAGACCCGTGGAGTTAAAACAATTTCATATTGGATGCTGAGTTGGCCATCAAAAATACTACAAATGAAAATGTTAATACTTGAGAATCAAGTAAAAATAAAACACAACACACCAAAATTTGTAGGATATAATAAAAGCACCCCAGGAGATTATTTTATAGTTTAAAATACCCATATTAAAAGGATAATAGAGCTGTCATTTAAATATGATGCATCAGATGACCTCAGAAATATAAAAACAAGCCAAGCCTCAAATCAATAGATGGAGAAAAGAATTAAGTTCAAGTAGCTATTAATGATATGAAGCAGGACACAATAGTCAACAAAATAGAGTTAGTTTTTTGAAATGCTAAATAAAGTTGGAAGTCTTTTAGACAAACTAGTCCAAACAAAGAGAATACCACATTAATATAATTTGAGGCAAAAATGGAGCTTTAACAGTAGGTACCAATGATATTTAAAAAAAATCATAAAGCTACTTTACATACTTTATAAACATACTGTACCTAACCAGAAAAATCTTTTATAAAAAATAAAATTATCAATGAATAGAACCTTCAAAAATTAAAACCAAGATGTGATAAACTAAACATATCTTTGGCAAGCAATAATTTCAAAGCATTAATTATAATATAAAACAAGAGCTCTCATCTAAGAAGTCCAAGCCCAGATGGACTCACTGCTAAAATCCACCAAACCTATTAAAGAACTTTTAGCTGCTTCTCAAACTTTTCATTAATAGAAAATGCAAGAATGTTACCAAAATATTTTAACAAAGCCAGTATTACCTTCATAGGAAAGTCATATAAAAATACAGCAATGACACTAGTACAAAAAAGAAAAGAAACGCTAGGAGACTGTGGTGTTCTGCCTGTTTTTCATTATTTTAGAGGCAGAGATGAGAGAGCAAGATAGATACTTAAACTAGTCATATCAGAGAATTCTGCATTTAAGCAAGGGTCTTTGCCTCAATATATAAGGTAGAAGCAATGCAGAAGCCACTCAACAGCAATTTCTGGCTTCTACATAAACAAGCACAACTACACTCATAAGTACCAATGTACACATGCATGCACACACATCCATGCAAGAAAAGAGAAAATGATGGTCAAAACTGAACCCAAGAAAACAAAAATTACTCACTGTGATTTCAACTGTGTTTCCAGAGACCTAAAGATAGTCAAAATTATAAAAATCAATAAATGTAGTACATCACATAAATGGACTTAAGGATTTATATCACATGCGAATGGATACAGAAAATACTCTTCACAGAACAGAATATCTATTTATGATCTGGGACTAGTAATAAAAGGAAGATTTATTTAAATATAACAAAAACTAAATAAGACAAACCAATAGGAAACACTATGCTAAGTTAGGAAAAACCAGCCACATTTCCATGAAAATAAGGAACAAGTCAAGTCCATATACTTTGTCAGCTCTACTTTCACGTAATGATCGAAGTCCGAAGTCAGGCATGGTGATTTCTCCTGAGATTCTTTTATTGAGCAGGATTGTTTCAGCAATCCTGGATTTCCTGTTGTTCCATACAAAGTTGAGTATTGTTCATTCAAGGTCTGTTAAAATTTGTGTTGGAATTTTGATTGTGATTGAATTGAATCTGTACATTGCTGATTTTCAATGTGGCTGTGAATGTTTACACTCCCACCAGCAATGGAGGAATGTTTCCCTTTCTCCATATCCCTCCCAGCATAGATTGTCATTTGTTTTTGGTTTTTGTTTTGTTTTGTGTTTGTGCTTTTTTTTTTTTTTAATTTTAGCCTTTCTGACAGATGTAAGAGGGTATCTCAGAGTTGTTTTGATTTGTACATCACTTATGGCTAATCTATCACTCTTCACAAAACTCAAGTCCAAGTGGATCAAAGACCTTAACATAAACCCAGCATAACTGGATGGTAGTATATCAAAGAATGCAAATAGATGCAAACCTATCACCCTGCACAAAGCACAAATCCAAGTGGATCAAAGACCTCAACATAAACACAGCTACACTGAACTTGATAGAAAAGGATGTAGGAAATACTCTCCAACGCATTAGCACTGGTGACCACTTCCTAAATATAACACCAGTAGTACAGACACTAAGAACAACAATCAATAAGTGGGTCCTCTTAAAACTGAGCAGCTTCTGTAAAGCCAAGGACACTGTCAATAAGACAAACCGACAACCTACAAAATGGAAAAAGATCTTCACCAACCCTATAATTGACAGAGGACTGACCTCTAAGGTATATAGAGAACTCAAGAAACTAGAACCCCAAAACCTAAATAACCCAACTAAAAATGGGTTCTGAGCTAAAAAGGAAATTTTCAGCAGAAGAATTACAAATGACTGAAAGGCACTTCAAAAGTTGTTCAACATCTTTAGTCATCAAAGAAATGCAAATAAAAACAACATTGAAATACCACCTTATACATGTCAGAATGGATAAGATACAAGGTTAGAAAGTGTGACTTCTTTGTTCATCATCATCATCATCATCATAATAATAATAATAATAATAGAAAGGCAGCCCAGCAAGTCAGAGCGAGGAGGCTAGGAAGCACCACTCCTCTGGGGCTTCTGCTTCAAACTCCTGCCTCAAGTTCCTGCTGTGACTTCAAGGATGGATTGTGACCTGGAGTGTGAGCCAGATAAACAACAGAAAACAAAAAAAAAAGACTTCACAGATGACAGCCTATGCTGCAGAGGATGAGGAACAAGAGGAACACCAATCCAGGTACTCAAAGGCAGAGGAATAAAAGGAAAATATTTCTATATGCCAAGTCAATTGTTTTACCACAGAGAAGGTGAAATGTTTCTGAAAAATGAGCATAAATACAGTATTATTAAATAGATTACATGCTTTTCAAAGAGATACATGCTTGTTTCTATTATTTGGGATTTCTAGACTTAATATGTATCTATACAACCATGGTGTGATTATTATATAACAATTGAAGCAATGATATCTATAGGTGGGGAGAAAATAGAGAGAGCAAGGTAAATGAGAAGACTGAACTTAATATATTATTTCTATTTGAATGAAAAATCCATATATTTTAGTCACAATGAACATACAATTAAAATTTTAGAAAAAAATTTGAATGTATGCATTATTGAAAAGGGATGCTATAAATTTGAAGGTAAGTAGGGAAGGGTATCTGACAAAGACTAGAAGATCGAAGAAAATTATATAATTATAATCTCAAAACAATAGAATATCAATTTTTTTGTACTGATAGTCATTGTTTTCCTATTACTGTCTCATTCATATTTTTTTGTGGTAGACTATTTGACTCATTAATTTATGAAATTATTTATAACACATGCTTGGTGACCTTACATACATGCAAGCAAAATGCTTATATATATCTAATAAAATGAAAAAAATCTAAAAATTAATTTAACAAATAAAATATAAAAATGTTAGCAAGCTGCATAAAGCACTGGAAACCACTTTATCCCTCCAGACTCTAATACACGCACACACACACACACACACACACACACACACACACACACACACGGAATAACTTTTAGTAACACTCTTAGCAGCAGACTTCATGTCTAGGAAGAAATGTTAGAATTACAACATAGTGTTACTGCAGCTGGTTCAATAAATTTCTTCCCAATTTCTTCACTTTCAACATATGCTCACATTTTTTCTTTGCAATTTATGTCAAGACATAATTAAAAGTTACTACTCCTTCAAAATTCCATAACTATCCATCTTTTCACATCCTGGTAATCATTTTAGTTCAATGTACTGTATTGTTCAGATGTCTCTAGAATTATTCAGATTTGGTTATACTCATGTCTCTCTATATAACCTTGAAACACACATCAATGCTTTTATTTATCCTACATTAGTCTGTCTGTCCCTGTGTTGGTAATGCTGACCTGAATTAATCTGAAGTTTTGAATGTAAACTATATTTAATATTTGTGGTTCCCAAATCCAAGTAGAATCCAACGATATTGGAGCTCTACTACTCTCATGTTCTAGAATAGAAATTCAAAGGTCTTAGCCCTTTAAAGCTTCTCTCGGAAGCTGTATTGCTTCCACAATCAAATTAAAACAAGTCACATAATTAAGACTTTGAGATATCCTGTCCAATAAAATGAAGCTGTGGCACATGGTATTTGTAGATTTCTATAGAAGTATAGACTATATTTCTCTCTGGAATGTTGCATAGACAAAGAAAACATGAGCATTCTAATTGAGAGACAATCATAACTAATTTGCAATTATTACTTAGGTTTTCATATCAAGATTATCCAGACACCATGCTTGTATTCCACCAATGAAGAAAATATAGCCTTACTAAATAAGAATGCAGTGGGCTAAGGGAGGAGATTGGACAGTGGTAAGGCCAAGGACCTTTAGCGATGGAATGATACACCTAAATTATGAGATCTCAAGTCATGTTATTTGAGCATTCTACCATTAACATCAGTTCTAAAATTTTTAGTCACTTTGTCCTTCTGATACTCATTTCCTATATCTGAGAAATAATGGTAACAGTAGTACTTATGTCATTATTTCTTTATTGCTCTCTATGTGTGTGCTTGGAGAGTGTGTGTATGTGTTTGTGCATGTGTTTTTATGTGTGTGAATACACATTTGGCCATTTAAAATGTTTATAATCCTACCTGAAGCACTGCAAATCATTAATAAAGTGGTGGTTATAATTTCATGGCTTCATTGTAAACTACATAAATATAGGTTCTAATCAACTTGATTCAATTTGATGAGCTATATTGTTAAATAATTATTTTATTTTTGAAAGTTTCATATGTTTATCCAATGTATATTGATCATACACAGCTATCACTACTTCTTATTTTAATGTACGTTGTACTTGTAAAAATGGAAAAGTCCACCCTGAGAGTTATGTTGCAATATTATTTAGGCCTTTTAGTACTTGAAGTGGTAAGATGACTTTATAGTTGATTATACTCCCCATAGTACTTTACTCTAGTTCTCTAATTGTGTCTTATTTTTTATGTAAATAGCATTATACTTTCTGCCTTTATCCTCTCATCATCTGAGAAAGTGGCAGGTCCTATGCTGTCTTTGATTGATAGTAAGTCTACTTGCCTAGTCTGTGATCCTCAGTTATTTGATCGAACATCAAGAGAGATCAATAGAGTTTAAACAAAGCACTTTATCCTTCATAATGTTAACTGGACCTTATTTGAACAGTTGAAGACCTTAAGAGAAAAGGCTGAGTCCCCTGGAAATGGTACAAACTGTTTACATGCAACTTTGATTAAAAACTTCTATACTTATTCATGTTGAAGTTTCAACTTTCCTAACTGTATAGCTAAGTTTGGACTTTTCAAGACCTACAACCATGTTACACAACACCTTGTAATGGATCTCTCTCATTTATTCATGACTAAAAAGCATAACTTATTGTGTTATTCATTCCTTCTCTGTATAGAACCATTATTTATAGACTATGTCCTTGTTCTGAATATCTGGATGACCAATCTATAAAATATCTTCATGGTTACTTCAAAATCCAACATCTTCATGTATATAAATTTTTATCAACTCTTTATACAAATCATTCTCTCTATATATATCTATTTTACTCATCTTCTGATTGTCAACATATATCATTTAATATAACAAAAAGACTTTGCAAGTCACATGTTGTAGTGCACATGTGTGATCCTAGAACTTGGCAGGCTGAAGCAGTACATGCAAGTACTTTGTCACACTGAATCATTTACTGAATCCCTGTCACAAATTACAAAACTTTTCTGATGTGATTCAGCTTCTGTGATAAGGACATTATTCCAGGTTATGTGATTGGGTCCAGCGTAAAGCACTATGTCTTAATAAGAGGAAGATAAACAATGACACAAAATGCATATGGCAACATAAGCAGGATGGGGCAACAATATCTATGATTCAAGAGAGGAGCAGTCTTTAAAAACTGTAAGAAATAGAGAATTTTGTTTAGAATCTCTTGTATGAACAATTTTATCAACATCTTGACTTCCCTTTTTAAAACTCATTGAAAATTTCTCACCTCTGTAACTCTAAAATGATACAATTTTTCTTTTAAGCTAATAAATTTCTTGTGATTTTTATAGTAATAAGAAAGAAAATACATCAAATATATCTCTATTTCATCCATATATATTGCCTGTCTTGAAAGAGAGATATGTCTATGATACTGAAGTGAACAGTTAAAATATTGATATATTCTAGGCTGCAGATAACTGCTATGGGACTTATCTTACCATAATGAACTGGATACAGTAGTTCAGATTTTTAAAAATCTCTTTGTAGTCATCAAGCAATTATTTCATCAATGTGATTACTAATAGAAGGGTAACTGTTGAGCTAGTTATATGGTTTTCCAAACTCTCATTGTTATTTTAAAGATAATAATAAGAGAAAAATCCGTGCACACTAAGGTATTGTGCCAAAGCCCAGGTTCAGTTGGACTGAGGTTCTGAGGAGGAGATGTGTAGTTGGGAAGGAAGAAAAACACATCTGAGGGTTCAGCAGCTCCTTCTCTCTCACATAAAGTGACTTTATTCATATTGACTACATAAGCCATTTGGCAAGCATCAGAGCCCTGGATCTTTTTGTTTTGTTTTGTTTTTTACTTCCCCATTAAATGTCTGAGGTGAAAAAGCAAATTACAAAATTGATAAATCTTAAACAACATCTTTAGGCAGTATCTGTCAAATTTGGAAGCTACAAATTTCTCAGAGTTTACAAAGAACAGTAACTTATTTTTTTCAGTCTATGTCTTGGTTGGATTCTCATGAAGTTACAGTATGTTAGACATTCTGAAACTATTGTTACCTTAACTAAGTTATATATAGAATCATTTGATGTTGTCTAAAATGTAAGCTATACAAATTATCTTTGAATGAGCACTTAACTGGCTAATTATAGCATTTTTTTCTTTAATTTTAGAGTAGGAATCTGTTGTTTTTGTATGATACCAGAAAGGAAGATCCTTATATCTCATTATTTCTTTCATTAATCCTCACTATTCCTATTTCCTCTATGTACATTCTAGCATAGGGCAATTGTGACATCTTGTATTCATACCCGAGCAAGAAATTTCTCAGAATCTGTCCTATTGGTACCACCAGTTTTAGTCCACATGAAGACTCTTCCTACTATGAGTCTCCTTTCAGAGTATGACACATCTTCAACTTTTTCTCTGGGAACACAAATATATATCTCCAGGTGTAACCAGAAGTTTCTGACCTGTGTGGGCCTGTAGTTCAGATGAGTCTTCTCACCTGTGGTCCAGAAGCCACTTATAAAATAATTACTCAGAGGCTTATATAGTGGATATTAAACAATATTACCTTGAGGTCCCAGTGTACAGGGTGTGGCCATGTCAATGTAAGACTGGGTGCACATGCTGGCTCTCTTCCTGTTTGCTTCCTTGTATTCTTAGAGAATGGATCAAGTCCACTTCTACTGTGTGGACCAGTCCATCTTTCCAGAAATTGACCAACAGTGTAATCTCTTGTATCAGTGAGTATTTTTTGTAACCTCTTAATAAATATTAACTTTTTAATTAGCTGATAGTGATTATTATCAACTCACAATTATATTAATTATAAGCTATTTGGCTTATGACTCACGCCCATTACCAATTAGATATTATAACTTAACCCATATTATTAATTAATATATGTATTGCTTACTGGTACTGTCACATCTTACTCTCCCAGAGGCCACCTACATTGTCTCCTTGACTCTGCCCTTCTTCGATTTTGATCTATGTTTGGATTTCTTGCCTGCCTCTGTTATAGACCAAAACAGTCTCTTTATTAACCACTGGTAATAAAGTACATTCACAGCATACAGAAAGACATCCCACATAACCCAGGAGTTCCACAAGCAGAAAACTCCCCAGCATAGAACAACTTCTCCTAAAAGTGAATGCAGAAGCTATAACTCTGGCAACTGAATCTCTTGGCAAAGTTTCACTGGACCTTTGTCAAGCAGCTTCTGCTGTCTCAGAACTGCAGACATCCTTCGTCCATGGCCTGTTTCAGTGTTGGCTTAAAAAAGTCACATTTTGAGCAAAATGCCATTGACATATTTTATTGTGCAAACATCATAATCCTTTTATACAAACTGTGATAGCTACACTAAGATTATAGGACATATCTTCTTATCAAGTGTTCTTACCTCCAGAATTAATGTACATCAAATTGAGGAGGGTCAAAAAGGACTTGAAGTGTACAAGATTTTAGGTTCAAATTGATGAGGAGAGGAGACTAAGTAGCTAAGTGGCTTTTCTATTACATGCAGAGTTCTAGGGATACAGGTTTTATGAATTATATTCAATGGTGGGTTACACTGATAGAACTGCCTTTGGGTGCTCATGCTTCTGTAAGCAAACTAATGAATTCATTAAGTGACTTCTGGGTGGGCCCCATATTTGGGCTGTTATTGGTGCCCTATTTAGGGTGAAGGAATGTTTGCTTATGTTTCTCCATGAAAAGGCACACAACATTGGACTATAGCCATAGGTGTGGTATGTTAATACTTTCACACTTCTATGATTCATGGCTTAAAATAAAATTCTTACATTTTACAGTAATTCTATTTTTAGTTTTAAGAAACCTTTATTCACTATACTATCTCTCCTCATTTATATTGCCATAAATTCATCCTTTATTTTTAGATAATAACAATAGTAACAGATGTGAGATGAGATCATTGTAGCTTAATGTTTTTTTGTGACCATTAGTGAAGTTAAACAGATTTCAAGCACCATTGGGTAGTTGTTTATCTTTGGAAAGAACACTCCCATGTTATTTGTTTACGTTTTAATAAGTTTTCTCTTTTTCTTTTTCATTACTTTTACTTTTATTAAACTACTGACTTGATGTAAACTCTTACTTGCATTGCAAATATTTTCTGCATTCTGTGAAATACTGTTTAATATTATTTTGTTTTTGAGGTTATAGTTTTGTTTTAAGACAAAGAAAATCTAGTTTGATATAGTCTGGATTGTTTATATTAGACTTTTTGCTTTTGGTGCTTTTGGTGTCACATCCAAAAATTCAATGCCAAGATAATTATCAAGAAAACTTTGTCTTTTTCTTTTCCTAGATTTTAAGGCTTCTGATGTTACATTTAAATATTTGGCCATCTTGAGTGAATTTCAATATCAATTCCAAGTAGAAGTCAAAATTCCTTAAAGAACAACATTTTCAAAAGTCACCAATGTAAATTTTAAACTTTCCAGAAGTCAATTAAAAATCATGAGATAACTAGAAAGTATGACTCATTACAAGAAATAAAACTAGTTAATGGATACAGATCTGGAAATGACAGATGGTACAATTATTAGAGAATGATTTTAGAACAGTGATTATAAGTATGTTAAAAAAAACAAGAGAAACAAACACGATGACAGTAATGTCAAATATAGAGTATATTATAGACATGTTAAAGACAGGCTAGCAGACATCATTTATAAGCTCATGAAATACAAAAGAAAGGAATACTTCTGAATTGTTTTGTTGTGCTAACATTACAAAACTTAAAGTTAGAGATGAATGCACTATGTGAAAACAAAATATCCGTGATGAATGAATTCTTAGAAAAGTCAAGTCTGATGATATAAAAACAGTATTATACAAAATGACCAAATGATGCTTATCTTTGGAAGAAAAAGTTGGGTTATATTTTGACAAGTAGTCAGTATATTTGATCACATTAGTAGATAAACAAAACAACCATAAAATACTCTCAGAACATAAACATATTTAACAAAACTAAATAATAAATAAAGACAAAACTCCCAAAAGTAGGAATAGCCAGAAACAAACTTATCTATTAACTCATACAGTGGCTCTAAGACAAGGTGAAAGTTGAAAACTTCATTTCCAACTGCTATATTCTTGCGTGATTTGAGTCCTGGAACCCTAACTAGGGTGATAAGAAAATGAAGGAAAGACAGACACTAAAGAAATGACAGACACAGAAAGGCAGGGATCAGGTAAGCTTGGTTCTCACAAGATCAGACACAGCACGCCAGAAGTTCAGAGTATTTATCATAAAGCTAAAGAGGGAGGTAGGCTATTGCATAGAGTTGCTAAAGGAAACTGGGTTAGCTAATGTGAGAAGAAGCTGTTTCTGTAGGAAAGCAGTCTTCAGGACATGGGCATCTGAGGGATGGGAGCTCTGGGATTTATTTTCTGTGGCCACTGTAAGCATTAATGTTTGAACCTAAGGAGGGCTTTGCCATCTCTAAGTATTGCCGAGGGAAGCCTTTACCACTCCCAAGGGCCGAGACATTAGAGTCCTTGACATTGCTGTGACCATGTCAACAACACAAGTTTGCATGCTTATTACTTCCAACACTGGTCATTAGCACTGTGCTAGATATCACAGCCTCACAAAGAAAAAAAGAAAAAGTTTAAGAAATATAGATTACAACATTAAGACAAAAGGAGGTAAATGTGTGCTTTATTTGCTCATGACAGTAAAATGCACAGGAAAAGTCCTCAGTCTGTGACCAAATTACTAAGACAGGAATGAGCTCAGTGATATGACTAGATACCAACTTGACACACACACAAAAATTAGTTACATTTCCCCATAGCAACAAAGAATAATTAAAAAGGAGATTTTAAAATGCTACATAAATGTGCCATCTCAAAAATAAAATGGAGTACTATTTAGAAATTGGCTTATTAAATACATATAAGATCTACACAGAGAAAATGGCATAAAATTGCTGGGAGAAATTAAATATCTAAATAAATGGAGAGACATGTTTACTCAATTTTGTAATTAAAAGTTTCTCACGAAGAAAAATGCAGTTTAAGCTATCTTTGCTTCTGAATTCTAGACAAGCTTAAGACAGAAATAATGGTAATCATTCACAAACTCATGAAATGCTGAAAGAAAAAAAATCATTCTCTATTTGTTTTACTGTGCTAGAATTACAAAACACAGACATGATTACTGCTGCATACCCTTCATGAATACAAACACAGAATTTGAGAAAAGTAAACTCCAGCAGTATATAGAAATAGTATGATAGAATATGACTTTTTTCAATGTAAATTATGGTTGGGTAAATTAGGTATAAAATAAGGTTATGAGGCAGAAGGAATGGTATAGCAGTTAAGACACTTGTGACATTGGTTCTCTCCACCATGAATGTCCTAAGATCAAACTCTAATCATTAGGCCTGTCACCACATATTGTTATCCATTGAGCCATTTTAGAAACCCAAGTGAATTTTTTATGTGTTCTTTTGTTTTCAATGTTATTTTGTCTTATTATTCTAGTTTTGTATTGTTAAAGAAGGAATCTAAGGATTTAGATATTCCAGATCAGAGGACCAACATGAAGCCCAACTCCCAACTCCTTATTTTTGAAGATTCTTTTAAGGGATATTTATTATGCATCACCTATGAATTAAATACTGTGTCACACAATAAGAAAACTTGTAGCGTAAATTTATTGTCTGTATTGGCCATGTGATGTAGTTGACATTAATAATGAAGGTTGAGATTGTTTCACAGCTGAAAAAAAACAGGGCTTATTTCCTTCTTTTGACTCTCACTTTGATTCCTTGTGAAAATAAAAATTAGAATTTTGTGGATAAGGAAAGAAGGTCATCAATTAAAATATTAGTGTACTATGGAGTTAATTTATATTTGACACAACTTCAGATATAAACTATGTTTTCAACATTTTACAGAAGATAGGATTTGTGTATGTTTATGGGCAGTTCTAGATTTCTTGCCTGCAGAGTTCACAGGGAAGTAGAGAGGTGATTCACAGGTGTTTGCTCACAGCACTACCAAGCTCTGTGCACATGACCGAAAGTTTCTGGAGGCAAGCAGATGCTCTTTTCTTGGATGTAAAAAAATACAGCATAATAGCTTATCACAACCACATCCAAGGCATTTCCTCTCTGTCTATTAAATAGTAATCAGTGTGCTTATGTATTCAAGAAAATTTTCTTAGACTATTTCAAGTTGTGTCTACAGGACAAGGAAGATGCACAAAATGAAATAAAATGTGAAATCGGATGCAGAAACTGTCTTTATAACTGAATAGTCAAACCAAATTCTTCTTAAAGAGAAGAAAATATAATTAGTTGTACAGTAAATACAAATGTCATATCCTTTGAAAATATTTTGCCAGGAATCATAACAAATTTATATTTACAATCAGACCCATGAAAGAAAGAAAATAGCAATGACATAACAAAACATGATGTTGGTCTGCTGACATACAGCGGCTAAGGCAGACATGCTTACATAATTACAAGTCTTTGATTTATTAAGTTTCACAACTTGAGTACTTCTGTAACAATTCAAAGTCTCTGGTCTGAGTGATAATTTTATATTTTCCATTAGCAAGATATAATGAAGAAATTTTGGATAATCTAAATATGAGAAAAGGTGTTAGCACAATAACCTCTACTAACTTGAAATCCTGTGCTATCAAAAGAATCACAATTATAAATAATTATTTTCACTGTTCACAATGTACACAGACCTACTATATCTTTATTTAAAATTCTGCCTTTTTTTTCTTTCAGTTCTTATTTGTCAACTCTCCATTAAGGTTTTCACTTACAGTTATCACAGCATCCATATAATATTGCCTTCATAGAATTCACAAAGACATTTCATTTTTGCCATATTACATATGACATTATATAATACCTAAGCTGGTAAACAAGGTGATAATTAAAACAGTATTGCTAATTTTCTATTAAGTTAAGTTAATTTGGCCATAATAAGGGTCACATCTTATTACTATATTCCATTAAAAATAGTAATACTTCATGTGTTTTATATTTGATTTTAATGAACTTTATTCTTGTATGCTATTGTCATTCTGGACCACAGGTAAGATGGATATACTACCAGGGAAAAGCTTAGATAGGTACACCAGTTTTCTCATACAAACAAACAAAGCTAAACAAAAAAATTAAAAGGATATGTTCTATATAGAATATCAGAATTCTGACATTCCTTAAACAGAATTTGATCTCAAATTTTTTCATTAAAAAATAGAGAGCAGGCAGAGTCCCAGCACACTCTGGAGCAGAGGCGGATAATCGCTCCTGGTCACCATACCCACAGCTCCCATTGAGGGAGTTTGCATGGCTACCCACCACCACCTCGAACTGAGCATGCCAACAACTGCAGGAGTCTCTGAAGGACAGACTCAGACCACACCCAGAGGTGGGAGGGGTCACCAGGCCCAAGCGCCTATATCCCAGCCTGGGAGGGAGAGTTAAGCTCCCATAGCATTCGTTTCCACTCCCGGACCAGTGCTGTCTGCAGAGTCCCAGCACACTCTGGAGCAGGGGCAGATAATCGCTCCTGGTCACCATACCCACAGCTCTGGCTGAGGGAGTTTGCACAGCTATCCATCACCACCTCGAACTGAGCATGTCAACAACTGCAGGGGTCTCTGAAGGACAGACTCAGACCCTGACCAGAGAGGTGACAGGAGGCACACAAACCCGAGTGCCATAACTGACCAGGAGCCATCTAATTGTGAACCACTGAAGCCATGGGCAAACGTCAGTGCAAAAAATTACATAATAATACAAAGGACAACATGGTAACTCCAGAAGAGAGTGGTGATCTTACAGATGCAAGACCTGAACTGAATAATGAAGAGGAAACAGAAGGAAGCAACACCAAAAATTCCTTTTTGATGATCATCGAAGCTCTAAAAGAAGATATGAAAAAAAGCCTTAAAGAAATAGAAGAAAATACAAACAAAAAATTGGAAGAGATGAACAAATCTATGAAAGAAACATGCCAGGAAATAAAAGCTGAAATAAAAGCTGAAATAGAAGCAATAAAAAAGGCACAAAATGAGGCAAAGATGGAAATAGAAAACCTGAAAAAAAAAGGTGGAACTACAGATACAAGCATAACAAACAGAGTTCAAGAGATGGAAGATAGAATCTCTGAAGTGGAAGACTCAGTAGCTCAATTAGATATATCAGTCAAAGAAAATAGTAAAACTAAAAAAGCCATAACTCAAAATGTCCAGGAAATCTGGGACACCATGAAAAGACCTAATTTGAGAATAATAGGAATAGAAGAAGGAGAAGAAT